>JAWQFJ010028486.1:107500-140000 GCA_034096865.1 Theodoxus fluviatilis
CATGTATCACGGTGGTGTTTTAATCATGGATCACGGTGGCGTCTTGACCTGATTTAATTCTAGCTATTGAGTTTCCGTACTCTAAATCCAAATGTATGAAACCTTCTTTCTTTTAGGGGAAATAATGCATAAATAACTGCAATGTCTTGATAATGATAATGGATAGTGTGCAAGAAACATGTTTTGTACAGTAGAACTATTTAAAACTCCCCCGTCTAGTTCGGGGCATTGCAGAATGTGACACAAGTACACATTAGTGTAGGTACCATGCGAAAGAGTTCTCTCACACACACAGCGTCCATACACAGAAATACAGCATCCAGAAACACAGTTCGTGTACAACCTCTTCCCCAATCTACTGCTCTTTTGCTTGAAGAAGACAACAGGCGCGGAACAGTTGAGTCAGGAAATGTCGAATGGGGAGGAAATCTCGGTGTCAAGGGCATTCTTTTTCAAGCAACTGGACATTTTCCAAGCCATCTTCCGTTCTTCCTTTGCTCCTGAATAACGTTTTCTACGCATGCCAGTTTTTGCGTCAGAATAAAATGACAGCTTGCGTGTCACCCACACATTTCCTGTAGGGAAGTGGGGGCTTTTATCAATAAGCTAGGTGAGCCGAGCGATGCGTACAATGCTGCCCGCGTTATTTGCTCGAGGCTGTTCGATATCGTCTGGTGGACAGGACATCACTCTCATTGCTGCGTGCATTGGCCATCCGCGTATGCACCTCGCCCTTAGAGTAACAAACAAAAAAGTAAGCAGGAAACCCTATATTTGGATGTGAAAATAATTGCGGATCGAAGTTGGGGTTGTAATGAATCCGAGGCGAATTTCTGGCAAACAAGACCTATCATGAGAACAGGTAGTTTTTGTAAAGCGTCATACTGGTTTGGACACGGTATCTATGAAAGATGTGACCTTCCTGATAAAGATATCTACATACTGCTCTCAAAAAGGAAATCTAGAAGCCCCTTACTCGTGATCTTCCTGTTGTGGTGCAACACGAGTTGAAAATTAAGATTTGATCATGCTCTCAAGATGGTCGACGAAGCCTCATCAAAAACCACCCACTGCGCCTCGAATGACTGAAAGCGCTGTTGTGACATAACTTCGGTTCAATTCCTCGATAGAAGTTTCCAACTGTTTTTTGAAATAAAGATGGCATGAAATCGAAATATAGATTGACTCAAAGGCAGATACGATAACACGTCAGTTTTGTGGAAAAGATGTGAGTGGGGAGACCGTATGATGGTAAGGACACATGGGTGGAGGTAAGATAAGCGAGAGAAGAAAGAAAGGGAGGACATTACAAGATACAAGATAAAGATACTTTATTGTCCTCATTGTTTACAAGGAAATTTGTCTACAGATATAGTTAAAAACAATGATGTCGGGCGCAACGTTATGGGCACACATCCGTACATCTGCAAGTATAAATGCTCGTTGTTCAAGAAACACATTATCTTAAAATACAGAACAACGAGTCGATCAAGCGGTTCGTGTCTAACTCGATCTAGACCACGGTGATTGATGGCGGAACAGTTGCTAGAGAGGAAGGAAGCATCGTTTGCTTTTTTACGATGGACCATGGACATCGATGTGAGACCTCGAGGAAAGATGGCGCCAAAAATGAGCTCGAGAGCCTTTTGTCCCATGTCCAGCAGACGTAAAGTGGCCGGGCTTCTTTCTTCCTCTCCTCTCGTGCTCGTCTTTTCTGTCAACGTGCGTCCTTGCTGCCACGGTGCCTGTTCTTTACGCTGATGCCTGCCTGTTGTGTTTAAGACTTTCTTCCCTACCTGACCATGTCTATCGCAGCCTTGCCTGTCTTCTAGGGCCTTTGAACATGAACTCCAGCCTTAGTTCTGTGCATTCCCTGTTTCAGACAAGCTTGTTTTGTCTTTCCAATGCGAATCCCTTAAATATAGCTTCAGTTATGCCATGAAGCACCCTCTCTCCCTCATCCAACACCATGTCCGTCCCGAGCCCATCGCCCATGACATTTTCAGCCTCTCACCGCTCCACTCCCCTACTCCCTCCCCTTTCCTAACTTATCCCCTTTCCCACCTACCTAACACTGGACCTTGTCCAGGTTCAGTAGGACAGTTTATATCATGACCTCTAAGTATACTGCATTGTCTTGGTTCTGACAGATCAAACTATTTACGTTTCTGCTAATCTTCTTTCCTTCCCAGCTTCCTCCTGTTCACAAACTCAAACGCCACCACCAACTCCACCACCGACCACCCCTAATCTTGCTACACTTTAACACTTTTCCTATCATTTTCATACGCGTCGATCCACATCTATAATTTCTCTCTTTCACGCACGCACACACACACACACACACACACACAAATACACAAGGGAACTCACATTCGCATGCACGCGCTTGTACACACACGTACACACAACACACACACACACACACACATTCGTACACATACACGCAGGCACGCACCCCACCCCCACCCCTACCCCCACACACAGGAGTATACACAGAGTAGTTACTTTAGGCTTTCACTATTTTCGAATGCCCCTCTTCAGTCAGAAAAGCCAGCAAGCTCCCAACAACTATGTCTTCTTGTTATCTCCATGTGTACCTCAGAAGACCGTGTACCGTCTCCCATCCTCCCTTCCCATCCATATTACCACCTTTTCCTTCCTTTCCTTTTCTTTCCTTCAGCTCTCCCCTACGCACCCCACCCCCACCCCCGCCCCTTATTTCTCTCCCTTCATTGTCCATCCTTCACCCCTACCATGTTCCTCACTGTTCATCCATGTTTATCTCCTCGCACTTTTTCAATTTAATTTTTTGTTGCCTCAGATTCATTCAACCCCACATGATCCTTACCCCGTGCCCCTCTCCCATCCCCCCCCATCCCTCCCCCCCCCCCCCAAACCTTCTCATTTCTCAGCTTCCTGCTACCTCTCCGCCCTCGTTGATGTCATGTCTAGGTTAAAGCTAGCCGTTCAGGAAAGTGCCCACTGTGATCTAAGGCCAGACACCACAGAGCGGCACCCTCCTCCAAGACAACGGAAGTGTGCCGCGTCGACCATGTCCCCAGAAGCAGCGACACGGAACGTTGCCACGGCGACACCTGGCGTCTTCCTGGTTATGCAAATCCGCAGGGAGCCAGAGCTTGCGCGTTCCCGGATGTTCCGGCCCGATTTGCATGCACAGCGTGCGGCCAACATGGCCGACACGGCGTCGCTAGGTGACATGCTTCTTCCCCTTGTTCTCCAGCATGTGTCCCGGAAAGATGTCGGTTGTTGAGATGGAAGTGAGTCTGGGGTAGGCGAAGAAAGAGGGTTCGGGGTGGGGGTCGCGGGTCAGAGGTTGGGGGTTAGGAATGGAAGGGTGAGCGCAGGGAGCGATGTGGAGGAGGTGGGTGCGCGGATGCAGGATGAAACATATTGAGAAGTGAGGCGAAGCAAGGGCTTTAACGCATTAATAGAAATCCATGCGACTTTTGGCCGAGCGAGTTCACAATCGCCTTTAGAAGTTTTGTCCCTCTGGGTTTCAAGAAGCAGCATTTGTTGGGAGAGATTAAGCAAACAAGGACTGTGTAAATATTACTTTCCACAGCGGACTTTTTTTCTCCGGCTCAGCAAAGTTGAACTGATTACTTTGCTGGAATTAAGCACAACGCGAGTCAAATCCCATTCTTCGTAAGCTCGATGCGAACAGCAGACGATATTAATGGAGCTACAGCACCATTTGAAATATCTTCCGGTTGTTCCCCTGCTCTCTGTAAAGCAATGCATTTGTCACTGTCTAGAACACAAAGGGCGCTAAGGCCTGGCCAGACAGTTATTGAAACACCAATTCGCATCAATAAACGCTGCGAAGAGCCTCGCACTCTGAACTGTTCAGTCAGGAATAAACCCCTGCCGAAAGCTCTCCACGCCAGTCGCGGAGTCCACACACAGGATTAGAATCGATTGAGAACCCATCGGCCCTGCGAAGGTCAAGTTACGTATGGGAAGCGCTTTGGAAACGCTCACCGGGCCTATGTTTGCCCAAACGCCCCCCGACCTCGCATCCCCTCCCGTGTCCTCATGTCCCACTCCCCCTCCCATGGCATGATCTCTCCAAGTGTGCCATCCTATGCGTCTTGTGCTTACCAATGCGCGCGCGCACACACACACACACACACACACACACACACACAGAGGCGCGCTAGCGCATACGCGCATGCATATTCGCGCTCGCATATGCACACACATGCACGCAAGCGCGCACGCCTACACACACACATACACACACAAACACACACACACACACGAACACACAGAGACTTACGCACGCACGCCTACATACACACACACATGCACACACGCCTACATACACACACACATGCACACACGCACGCAAACGCACACGCACACATACATGAACACACACGCGCATACACACTCGCTTTCTTATCATTCTGTCTTATGTATCCTCGATTTCTTGGATCGTCTTTCTTCTATGCGTTGCTCCAATAGTTTCCTCGTTTAAAATCTCCTGATTTTTCTTTTTCATCTCTCCGGCCTTCCCCTTTTCCTTTTCCTTTGTGCCCTTCATTACACGATTTCCTGTTCTTTCTCCATTGTTTCCCTGGGTTTCTGTCGGGTTTTTTTGGGTGTAGTTACATACTCTTTCGTCTGGCCTTTCCTTCTCTTTGCCTCTGCGTTATGTTGTCTGTTTCCCCGTCTCTCTTTCCTCGAGGCGCGTTGCATTCCTTCTTCCCGGTCAACCTTTCAGTTCCTGTCGTGGTCCCTGCCTTTCTCCTTACGTTTCCTCCTGTCCCTCACGTCACTCTCTGTCCTGGATTTCCCTACAGCGGCGGCTGCTCCACGTCCTCCACATTACCTGCAAAGCGTTGTCATGGAGTTGGTGGGGTCTGCTCCTGTGGCTTGACCTCGGGGGAAGGGGGGGGGGGGGGGGGGCGGGCCAATCCGGTACGCCAGAGATATAGTAGATCTCTGTTTACCAGAATGGCCCCAAGCAGCACTGTGTGGCGCCTAATGGCGTCTGGTGCAGATAGGGACATCTCTGTCATGTGTTCTCGTGTTTTCACGTGTCTACCCCTCTCCTTCCCGCAGTCGCGCCCTTTTGGTCCTCGTGTCGCTGTCACCTTTTTCCAGTGTTACGTCATAACATTGTTGCTATCTCTCCCACGGTCACTCTCTCTCTCTCTCTCTCTCTCTCTCTCTCTCTCACGCTGTTTCCTTTTCTTTCCATTGTCATCTTATCACTGCTGCCTACTCTCATATTTATGTCATTCCATAGTTACTACCACTTTTCCAATTATTATATGTACTGTACGTACATTCCTCCTTGCAAGTCCCTGTGACTTTCTTCCCTTTTTCTGTTGACTAATCTCATCACAGTTATTGTATTAACATCCTGTCCTTTCTGAGTTACACTTTGTCACAGTAATTTCAGCTTCTTCCGTGTTATTTCCCATTGCAGTAATTTCCTGTGCTTTTCTTGTTATCATTTTCACTTTAAGTCTTATACCTGTAACTCGCATTTCCACCCGTTCCAGACCTATCACAGTGTCACAGTGAAATCCTCTTCTCCCAGCGTTACATCCCATCATAGTACTTCTGTTTCATTCCCATGTTATCAATCTAACCTTCCTTTTTTTAACCTATTACACGCATTTTCTCTAGTTCCAGATTTATGTCCTGTCACAGTAAAAAAAAAACTCGTTCAGTGCTGTTTCAAGTCGCAGTAACTTTTTCTCCTCTCACTGTCATTTTCACTCCTGTAACACACATTTTCTCCCTCTTCAGAAATTGTGTCCTGTCACAGTAAAATAATTTTCCTCCATTGTCACTTCCCATCGCAGTAATATCCTTTACTTCTCATGTTACCAATCTCACCTTCCATTTTTGCTTCCCATCACGTGCTTTTGCCCCCTTTGCAGATTTCCATTCTATCACAGTAAAATCCTTCTTATCAGCGTTACTTCCCGTGGTAGCGATTTCCCCCTGCTTCCATCATGTCCTCGTCTGCTCTGCTGGGTTACCCCCCCCCCCCCCCCCCCCCTGAACACGAACCGCCCACGGGGCCGGGAATCAATCGGAGGGAAAGGCTGTTAAACGAAAATGGCGATTCGACCCGCAGCGATACTCTGATAAGGGTGAGCTAATGGGAAATATTTGGGTTTCGTGGTCTCGCAAGAATGGACAGACAGCTCAATGCAGAGTGGATTGCGGTCGAAAAGCGAAGTCTAGAGGAGAGTTCCATATAGGCTCGCGTCGTTGGGAGAAAGGAGGTGGGTTTTTTTTAAAGAGTGCGTGACTGCTGTAAGACCATGGCTATGGGATGTAGACCACGAAGCTGAGATTGAGAATGCAAGTGATAGGACTGATGCTCTCGGAATAAGATAGGGTCGACATGAAAAACTGACCGAATAAGATGAAATTAAGGCAATTACTGGTAGAGCTGGGTATGTCGAAAATATATTACTTAGAAACGAAATCAGTGGCTTTAATTCAGAAGAGATCCTCGCCATCACATATATTGTCTAAATGTATTCGTTTCAGGCTATTACGATGTAGTAAACTGCAACACAAGTTTCTCTGATTCAGAAGAATGGGACTTATTTGGAAAGCATGGACAGTGGCTAATATACCTATCAAAAGTAAACGAAACAATCAAACAGAAAAACTATTGGCATAAATACGCAAGAGCTATCTAATTAAAGTGCGCACAAATTTATTACACCATACTTACGCTGAGGTCCCTCTATGTCGAGCCTTTATTCCGAGAGAGTATATATGTGTACGTAGGCAAGAGAAGCAATGCAATCTCTTTGGTACTTGAACTTATTCTACGCAGCCTACTCCAAGAAATCGAAGCGCTACAACCAAAAGAGCGATGCAACCAAAAGAGCGCTACAACCAAAAGAGCGATGCAAACAAAAGCTAGTCATCATTTCCGAGACACTATATGTCTCATCATTCGGATCTGCATCGAGCTAACAGAAATAAAGGGTACACGTGCTTAGCCCATCAACGCATGGTGTTTCCTTTCCTCGACAGATATCGATGGATTCCGTATTTATGCACTTGCAAGGAAAGCATTTTAAGCATGTGTCGTTCTGTAGGTAAGAACCAGATGACCTACTGTCAGTCACGAGCTCTGTGATTAGAGATAACCGTCCAGCAGGTACCCTTGAAGTTCGTGCTGTAACAGGCTGAATTTTTTCTTTGCTGAATAGCTTGGTCACTAAGTTGCGATACTTGCGAATAAAACAGGATGTTATGGCGAAGCTGGTGGAGGAAATTATGAATATTTGAATGTCTGCTATTGACGCAGAAGAATAAACTTTTTTTTCAGGATTTGATAAATGAAGTGACTTTAAGAGGATTTCACTTGACACAATAGCATAGCTCCATTACGGCATTGTGATAAAGGTAATTTTGTGGTCTGCTTTACAAGTTCCCGCGGGATATTGCGTCATCGAAGCGACTGAGATTTTATCTGTTTGAAACTTAACGAGTCCAGAAAATAGTGGGATAATAGAGATTTTAGCGAGAATATTGCCCAGCACTTGAGGAAAAAAGAGGAAGGGGGGGGGGGGGATTGTAACGGCATGATGCATTATTCTGAACATTAAATCTAACTGAGGCCGTGCCACGTTCGAACAAGATTGCCTTGACGTTTTTAAAAACTCAATTTCATTAAAAGGAGAGTGACTATTTTCTTCAATAACTATTCTTTTCTTGATCCGGTCCGCTGATTGTCAATCCGCTGATGGAAAGTCCTACAGCTAAAATCCACGACGCCTCACGTGCCAGGAGAGCGTGCAGGCTTGTGTTTGCCGAGTTACTTCCCCTGAGAACTCCTATTAGAAGCTGACTGCTCCTAGGCCAAAAGTATCGTACTTGATTACTTTGCCATGTGGTCGGCCTATCCAGAAGTTGTACTTGCATTGAAGCACAGGTAATCTAAACCCACATATTTGTTTTGTTTCTCTCTTTGTCTCTGTCTCTTTCATTACCTTCCCATCTCAATTTTGCTTCTTATCTCCAAACCACTAGAAAGACACGTTTACAAACATCTTTTCTCGTATCTTGACCAGGTTGACTTATTATATCAATTACAATCCGGCTTTTGTTCCCATCACCCCTGCCGAACTGCTTTATCCTTCCCGGTGAACGACTGGCTATCAATCATAAACAACCGCGAACTGTCTGGTACCATTTTCTTGGACCTGAAAACGGTATTTGACCTAGTTGACCACGAAATTCTCCTTGATAAACTCTCGATGTACTTGAAAAATTCTACATCAGCCTCCTCTATCCGATCATACTTGACACATACATAAACGCCAAAGTGTCTATGTCAACGGGTTGTATTCCTCGAGATAAATCGTAAAGTCAGGGGTTCCAAAAGACTCAATTTTAGGTCCATTGCTCTTCAGCTTGTATATCAATGATCTACCATTGAGTATATCAAATGAAAGTATCCAATGCACTATGTTTGCAGATGACACTATTATCAGCGTAAGCGACAGAAGCATAAATTCCATCCAATGCGCCCTGAACGTTACCCTTGATGATTTACAAAAATGGTGTTCATCAAATAGAATGGTTATAAACCCCTCAAAAACCTAGTGCATGATCCTAACTACAACACAAAAACGCCAACGACAACCCTTAACCATCAACCTTGTGCTAGAAAATGCAATCATTGAGCAAGTCTCAGAACACAGAGTGCTAGGCATAATTGTTGATGAACAACTAACTTGGGAACAACATGTCAATTCCTTATGCAAAACTATTGCTAAGAACATTTTCCTGCTCTCTAAACTGAGGCATTTTGTCAACACCGATGCATGCGCAATGTATTTTCACGCACACATAAATTCCCATATTAAATTTGCATCTGTTGTATGGGATGGCTCCATGGCAGTGCGCTTGAACAAGATTAAATCACTGTACAGACGAGCTACCAAGCTTATTATTGCCGACTCAACATTGTCTACGGATAAAAATATAAGAAATCTTGTCTAACTACCCTTCCAAAAACACCTCGTCCTCAATAAATGCATGCTTATGCACCAAACTACTCATTCACCAGCACCGAAGTATCTTACTGATCTCTTCATTTGTCCCCAAACAAGCCATTCACGATTTCGCAACACTTTCATTCTACCACAACATAGAGTAGACATTTTCAAAGGCAGTATTACATATATAGGTGTTATGATATGGAATACACTCCCATTGCACCCAAGGAACATTACTTCAATGAAGTCTTTTAAAGCATCTATACGTGATTATCTATTCAGATGATCTCACTGCTGTCGCCTGTACAAATGACATGTATTTTCTTGAACTTGAAGACTCACTGAGCCCAGGTTTGCTCTTCCCTTAGTCTGAATTGTCGTCTATTCCTGCTAGGCATGACCCATTATGCTCTCTCTCTTCAAAGCAGATGCACAGGCGTGAAAGACAAAGCAATAATCGAAAGGTATTAGTGCGCCATCTTGCTCCAGATAGCGTGTCGCTGGCGATGAATACGCCATGACCTGTTTCTGCTGAGTGATAATGCACTCTTGAAAACACATCTATGGCAGATCATGGAGCCAGCTTGGTTACTTAGTACAAGGAGCGGACCCAGATAAACTGCTGACTGACACGCACGGGGAAATTGGTGGGGAGAACGTGGAAGGATTTCTCCTAGACAGCTGGCGCCGGGTTTCCCCTGTCCCCAAACAGCGCCTCGGCGACTACAGCACCATTCCAGCAGAGTGGGCCCTCTGAGAGGTGCATGGGGTCATCACCATGGAGACGTTTGGTCTTCTGTTTCTGGATGACGTCAATCCATCTTTTCTTCCGCAGTAGGCCATCATCTCTTCATCCATCCAGGGAGGAAGGACCGGGGCAAGGCCCTCTCTGCCACGGTGACCTCAGCTCTCGCTGTGGCGAGCTCGGACTCCTCAACTCTTGTCTCCCTGCTACTCCGGGGCTCAATAACTCCTCATAGCATCACGACACACCAGACCTCATGCCGCTTTTGTCTGCCGCCTCCAGGCCCCGTCGATATGTGACGTTTTATCATCATTTCCGCCCACTTCCCCACCACGGTGACGTCACAGTGTGTTGACACGGCCGTCTGGCGCTGACGTCACAAGCAAGCGTCGACGTCACTGAGAGAGATATGGAGATGGCGAGCATTGTACAGGTGACGTGGCCATCTGCTTCCTTCACGGTGCAAGAGACAAATGGCAGAGAGTAGCTGTCGAAGGTGAAGGTCTTTTATGGCCATCTACTTGTTTGGTTTGATAAAAGAAGCTATGGCAACATAGAGAGGTACATACAGATAAACAGTTTAATGAACACAAAACACACAGTAATCATTTTCCCCAGAGTGCAGATTTGGTAATGACTATTCTGAACTCCTCTACCAGCAGTGCTACCCCGCAGTCCCTTCGAAAAAATGACTCTTTTGTACTTCACCTGGGTCTCACGTAGCTCTAGATATATCACTCTCCGCCATAATTGAGCAAGCTGGTCGATCTTCCAGAAGAACCCGACGGCAAACGCACAGACATGACACAATAGATCGCTCACATTCAAGCACATTCTAAAATGCCCCAGGAGCGTTTCCACCAGATGGAGCTTCACTTCCATGCAGGAAGTTAATGGGCTTTAGGTGTGCCCCTACTGACCTCACGGATACATGTCTTGGTCTCCTGTGGAGGAAAGGAACGCAAGCGAAACACCGTGCCCAAAGACGTAACTCAGAAATGCAGCATTGTCAAATAATATACATGTACCTTCCAGGCATCGATGATATTCAGGTGGGCATTTCCATGACAGCATTGAAGTCTTCTCAGATCTACCCACGATAATGACAAAAGCGGATTTCAGTGAGTCTGTATGATAATGGAAAATACAACTCTAGCTCCGACCATTAATCCTGCATAACAGCAATGAGAGAGAGAGAGAGAGGGAGAGAGAGAGAGAGAGAGAGAGAGAGAGAGAGAGAGAGAGAGAGAGAGGGGGGGAGAAAGAGAAAGAGAAAGAAAAAGAGTGAAAAAGAAAGAGACAGAGAAAGAGAGAGAGGGAGAGACAGAGAAAGAGAGAGAGACAGAGACAGACAGAAAGAGAGACAGAGACAGACAGAGACAGAGATAGAGAGAGTATCCAATGCTTCAAGGATCAACTTTTGCTTGTCTTAGACAAAAAATTGAGTATGTGAAAATGGCGTACAGAGGCGTCCATTAAATGGATTTGGCTACAGCCTGCCCTTGTTGCCACATATTGTGTGTGGCTGAGTTAGTGCTGCAGTTCCAGTTTTGGCGCCACCCTCGACTTTGCTGACAAAGTCGGGTTGCCTCCACCTGTATCCCTGTTTGCAGTGCGATGTAGTCTTGCCCACACCCAGCATGACAACGTTTTGCTAGTAGAAATGATTCGCCTGATCGGAATTGATACACTGTGTATTTCCCCTCAATGCTTACGTTCATACCAGAAAGAGAGAGAGAGAGAGAGAGAGAGAGAGAGAGAGAGAGAGAGAGAGAAAGAGAAAGAGGGAGATAGAGAGCGAGAGACAGGGAGAGACTGAGAGAGACAAAGAGAGAGAGAGAGAGAGAGAGAGAGAGAGAGAGAGAGAGAGAGAGAGAGAGAGAGGTTTCCTGTTAAAATGAGAGCCAGGAGAAGGTAGATGCGGAGACTTTACAGATAAACACTTTATTCATGTACATGTCTATATTACATATTTTAGGCTAATTCGTCTAAAGTGTAAGACTTAATGAATACAAGAGTAGATTTGACACATATGCATGGGCTGACCCAGGATATTAATTTTTTTTCGAAGCTGATCTCATGATGGCCAGAATGATGAAAACCTTTTTATATTTACGGCAGTATACATTGTTTGCGTCAAAATCAGCTTTGAAAATCTAAATTGCTTTTGATGTGCAGATAATTAGTGACATTAAGTCGTTTCAAAAATCATCTATAAAACTGCGAGCACATGAAGAGAGGACAAATCAATGTTGTACCTTTCAACCTCTCAGTCCCAAAAAGGACAGATGTGTCAAAAAGAAAGACACTCTTATAGAATCAACCTTAAAGTCTCACAGAGCACGGGGTGATCTCAAGCATGTGTCTGCCGCATCGCATTCATTAAATCAAGACGTCTATTTTGATCTGGCAAGCTCATATTCCTGTTCCGCCAGTGTGTCGCTCATTGACTGAAGGCAGCTGACATACAACACCTGTTTGTCTGTACATGGCACAGTTGGCGAGGGATCCTCTGGGTTTGCGCAATCGCACCAGCGCCCTCCCACTAGCACATCTGCTGCTGTGGAAACTGTCTGTCCTCCACACCACCTGCCTCCCTACCTACCTGCCTGCCTACCTAAATGTTTGCCTGCCTGACTATCTGCCTGCTTGCTTGCTTGGTTGTTTGCCTGCCTGCCTACATTTCTACATTTTAATAAACCCGGATTTCTCCGTCCCAGGGATAGAACCACGGCACTGCGCCGCGCACATCGTCCAACCCCAAAGAATACTCACCCATCTCCGCCTGTCAAAAGACATGGTTTCAACAAGGGAGTAGAGGCTGAGGGGCTGACCGTGTGCTCATGCAAGAGTGGAGAGCACTAGGGGGTGGGCTGGCAGGAACTGGTGTATATTCTAAACAAGTTTGAAGGGTTGGGAAGTTCCTGTAAATACGATGTGCGAGGCGCAGTGCCGTGGTTCTATCCCTGGGACGGAGAAATCTGGGTTTATTTAAATATCGTGACAATGTGGGATGTTATATTGGCTGCAAACCTTGTGTCGTTGGCTTTGTTTCAGCGTCTACGACGGGCCAAAGCAAAAAGACAAAAAGTATTTACAGGAACTTCCCAACCCTTCAAACTTGTTTAGAATATACCTGCCTACATGTTTGTTTTCTTGCCTGCCAGCCTACCTGTATGTCTGTTATTGTCTGTTAGCACGATCTGTAGGCCTCACACCTTCATCAGTGTCCAATAACTAATTGCATGTACATGTATACCTATCTGCCTTTGTTACCGTCTGCCTGCCCGTCTATGGGTGTGCCTACCAATAAGCCTCCTCACTGATTAGTGTCTGTCTGTCTAAACTGCCTGCTTACCTGTCTCCTTGCCAGTATGTCTGCTTGTCTGCCTGCTACCTACCTGTTTTTTAAGATATGATTGCCCTCCTGTCTGGCTATCCGCCTGCCTATCTGCCTGCCTACCGAATCATGGCAAATAAATCCACGAAATATACCGTCTGGATCTGGCGGATATCTACTCCTACTACCCAAAGGGAAAACAAATATTTTACAAAGTGCCATCCGGTGCTACCTGGGGGAAGGCTTCCAAGTAAATGTTCGCTCATTGTGTTAGGTGGTGAAGAGAAATGGTGTCGGACTATTGCTTCAGGAAAATCAAAGCTATAGCGACTTAGAAAAAGATCAGTGTGTGTATGTGTATGTTTGTGTCTGCGTGTGTGCGTGCGTGTGTGTGTGTGTGTGTGTGTTTGTGTGTGTGTGTTTGTGTGTGTGTCTGCGTGCGTGTGGTTTTGTGTGCGTGCGTGCGTTGTGTGTATGTGTGTGTGTGTGCGCGCGCGCGCGGGTGTGTGTGTGTGTGTGTGTGTTTTTGTGTGCGTGCGTGCGTTGTGTGTATGTGTGTGTGTGTGCGCGCGCGCGCGGGTGTGTGTGTGTGATATTGTGTGTGTGTGATATTGTGTGTGTGTGTGTGTGTGAAAGAGAGAGAGAGAGAGAGAGAGAGTGTTATTGTGTGTGTGTGTGAGAGAGAGAGAGAGAGAGAGAGAGAGAGAGAGTTATTGTGAGAGAGAGAGTGAGAGAGAGAGATGTAGTGTGTGTGTGAGATATATAATGTGTGTGTGCGCGTGTGCGTGTGTTCCTCAGACACACGGATCACATGAAGATTCATATCTCTGTAGTTATATGTACAGGGACGTTGATTTACATCTTCATTCAAGCTACACGAAATAGAATCATGTTCATGGCGTCCGACCATCGTAGGCCAGGAAGTAACTGTCACCCTTGATAAAAGTTTATCATGAATACTCTTTTTTCAACCTACTCCCTTGTCACTTTTCGAAGAGTATCCATTTAATTGTGGGCCTCTTATGTATACGTATCTACATGTATACATGATGTGCTTTGCAGAAAACTTAGTCATTTGAGAGGAGGCACAGCTGTTAAGCTGTTCTCCAGGGAAAAAGTTAAGTATCTGCACTTTGTCGGTAAATATCTTCCAATCCAAATAAACCTTTTCTACATCGACGGTTCCAAATAATGGTAACATACCATGTTATTTTTGTTTTGATATCCTCATGAAAGGAGAGCTTGCAAACGGACATTGGACAACACGTTGCCCCCAGCTGCGCTACAAAGACACTTACAAACGGGATCTCAATGCACTGAGGACTGGCGTGGACACCTGTGACGTGGCTATTCCGGACAGATGCGTCTGGAGACCAGGAGAGAATGGAGTGCTGGGGTCGGTCGAAATATTAACTGAAAGGAATTAGGTATAGACATTAGGCTGTTCAACACGCACCACGCCGGACTCAATGGTGATTTCGGGTTCATGGCGCACTACAAGTGAACTTTTCACTACCTGCACGTGCGCCCCATGGGATTTCGTAGTCTATAGGTGAACGCCTGTCAACCATCTTCTACAAAAACCGTCACTCACACTTAGCCTGAAGAAGGAATTTTTCCGAAAGGTCGCCACGACGCCAAGATACGAGACACCACTGGGTGCACTTGCCAGCTGGGACGGAACCTCGCCGCTGCCATAGAGACGGAGCTGAAGCGTCTTGTGACACGTAGCTATCCATCCCGGGGCGGGAGGCTCTGCATCCATCGTTACGCACTCGTCTTTAAACGGCCCTTTTCAGGGCCACTTTGGCTCAAAGAATACAATTGTCGGTTACTGTCTACACCTCTTTTTTTTCTTTTCGGGAGACCAGGAGTGCAGAGAGGCCTCTGCCAGTAGGCATATGAGAAACCTAATGGAGCAGACAGATGGCAGGCGCCAAACTTATCCGATTACAACGTTCAATAAAGACGAGCTCTGGGTGAAAGTATCTCGCTCTTCCATAAGATTAAAAACTGGTTTATAATCAAAATCGCACCGTCGGTTCTCTGTGATGGATAGTATTCTTCCAGAGAGCCATTCACAAAAGCTAGACATAATCCATCAGATTCATGTATGTAAACACCCTTTAGGTTGTCACTTTCACTCGCTCAACCTTGATGGAATAGCGCCTTATAAATATATGAGTCTATCCAGTCGAAGGGAGCATGGCACGCAAACTAACTTAGAGTAATAGTTATAAAAGGTCGTCTTCAAAACTAGCAGATGACCATACATACAATTTATATTTGTCTCTCTAATTACAGGCTGTCACGGATTAATTGAAAGGTTTGTTTGAGGTATGTGTTATTCGAGCGGGAAAAACCAGGCTGTTATAAGTAAAAAAAAGATAACAATTTGTGTTCATATAAATACAAACCTGTAAAGCTTGCTTCTTTTCGTTAAGCAATTTCCTACGCTGAACACACGTCACGCAGGTATATGCAGCTGTGTATGATTAGATGCGATTCTGTTTATCCTGAGATACTTTGGTGCAAAGAGATCTAGCCTTGACTGTACAAAGCGATGCAGCGGTGCCATCACATGCTCGGGCTGGAAACTCCACCCCCTCATGCTTTGATGTTGGAATTTAAGAGAATTACTCAGTCCTGGATACAGGGGCAGAGCTGACTACTCATTACTGTGACCTGCCAGTCTGACAAGATAGGTGGTCTTATCACCGGATAAAATCTTTTATTTGCTAAGACTTCATCGTATCGTTTTCCTTTCTTTGAAATCATGTCGGTTAATCACTGGGAATTGCAGCCAAGTTTCCACATTGGTTTTCAGAAGCACCATGCATGGAGTTAACTCTAGTCTATTTGCAGCAGCTACCTCTGCGAAGACTATCGACCGCTCTCGCAAATGCGTTGTGACGGACTGCCCTCTGTCGGTTCACCAAAGGCTTCGACGCAGACGGGAACATGGATAAATCAATCATTTGAATGCGCCGTACCACACAGGAATCAGCCCCTATTCTCTCTCGCTTTTCGCCTATGATTGTCTTCCTTTGTTTAGAATGCTTTGATTAGATTGGCAGAAAAGAGGGTGTGTGTGTGGTGGGGATAAGGGGTGGGGGTGGGTGGAAGGTGAGATGACTAGTGGTTCATGCGATAATGGAATATTTCTTGTCAAAAATAATGTCATCTTCAGAGTATTTTCAACGAAAGACCGAAGACAAAGGTTTTGGCGAGTGTGAACAATGGCAAACCTCTCTCTCTCTCTCCCTCTCTCTCTCTCTCTCTCTCTCTCTCTCTCTCTCTCTCTCTCTCTCTCGCAGGCGCACACTCACACTCACGCGCACACAGGTGCACACTCGCACACAGGCACACTCACACACAGGCACACATAAACACGCACATGCACACACTTGTTGAGGACATCAACAGCTTCACCTTTTGTAATCAAATACGTTCTTGCGCTGTCAATATTCACATAATGGATTTATCACACAGCTCGGGGGAACCAAGACAATGAATTAATAGACTGTATTTTGCGGAAATTAATCAAAAAAAGATATTTCCAGCTAAAATGTTATGGGCATTTCTGTAAAAACGTGTGGTAAAGTGATATGCATGTCATTTTGAACCCATTGCATCAACTTACCCCCATTAGTAAGATCCACACCTGATACCTTCATCGGAACATAAGAGTTGACATTGTGTCACGTTTTAAAAGTTCAAGGCGTTTGAAAAACTAAGCATAGACTCAAAAGCGACAATGTAAACAACATTCTTAAACATAGACAAAAATGACATGCGCTTCGGATTTGCAAATCAGTGCGGATCGGGACTACGCCCTTTCTGGACGTAGTGCGAAATGAACTCTCCCGTGGTTGCTGACGGTAAGCGGTTCGAACCCTCGCAGATCCTAGAGTTGTATTCTTGGGCATGGTGCTTAACTTGCACCGCAACTCCACAACCCGGGCGCCTGTGAGGGACCTCACTGCGGTGCAGTTGACACATGTATGTAGTGGTGAAGCTGCATCGGGGTGGAGTACTAACCAGGGAGAGGAGATGGTGCTATGCCTCACCGTGTGCAGCTTGTTTCTGTCACTGTATAAGCCATCGGAGGCCAGTGACGGACTGATCAAGAGACCCAGAATGCGTTGCTTGCGCCAGGAACCTTGCAAGATCTTCCGAGGAATAGGCTGGTGTCAACATGATGACAGCAGATGTTCAGTTCAGTTCAGTTCAGTCTCTTAACCCTGAGATGGGTTGTTGAGGCACCACTGATGACTTTCGGAAAATCTCCCTCCATCGATATCTATCCTCTGTGGCTCGCTGTGAGTCAGCAAAGGTCAAGCCTGTCCACTCTTTGATGTTGTTTTCCCACCTCTTTATCTGCCTGCTTCTCCTTCTCCCACCTGGTACGGTACCTTGCAGGATGGTCTTGGCCAGCCCACTGCCTCTTGACACGTGACCGTACCACTTCAGCTTTCTGCTTTTCACGATTGAGAGCAGGTCTTCGTCCTGTCCAATTGCTCTCCTGATCCTGCTGCTGACTTCCTCATTCGTGACATGGTCTTTATATGAGATGTTCAGAATCTTGCGGTAGCATCTCATTTCCAGGGCTTGTATCCGTCTCTGTAATTCAGATGTGAGTGTCCAGGACTCGCATGCATACAAGAATACGGAGATGGCCAGCGTGCGCATGAGCCTGATCTTCGACGCGAGAGTGATATTTCTGTCACGCCATATTGGCTTCAACTTTGCCAATGCTGCTGTTGTCTGTGCTATCCTGGACAGTATCTCTGGTTTGGACCCTTCATCAGTCACGATAGATCCCAGGTATTTGAAGTTGTTCACAGCTTCCAGTTTTTGGCCCTTCACTTTGATTTCCATTTTGAAGCCCCGAGGATTGTTCGTCATCACCTTGGTCTTCTCGGCGCTGATCTCCATGCCATATGCCTGTGAGGTCTTGTCCAGGTGCTCGACAAGACTAGTCAGCTCCTCTTCACTTCCTGCTAATCCATCAATGTCATCAGCAAAACGTAAGTTGGTGATCTTTCTGCCACATATACAGATTGATCCTTCGTGGTCTGCTAGGGCATCAGTCATTACCCTTTCGAGGAAGAGGTTGAAGAGTGTGGGGGAGAGTAGACAGCCCTGTCTGACTCCGACCGTTGTCCTGAATAGCAGATGTAAAGGCAGTCAAATGTTTGACACATGTTGACACCGGCCTATCATTTGCCAACAAGGTAGGCTAAGCAATACACCCCTAGTCATTGGGGGAGGTGAAGTGTGTGAGCGAGAGATGGGAGCGGAGTGTGTGAGTGAGAGATGGGAGTGGAGTGTGTGAGTGAGAGATGGGAGGTGAAGTGTGTGAGTGAGAGATGGGAGTGGAGTGTGTGAGTGAGAGATGGGAGTGGAGTGTGTGAGTGAGAGATGGGAGTGGAGTGTGTGAGTGAGAGATGGGAGGTGAAGTGTGTGAGTGAGAGATGGGAGTGGAGTGTGTGAGTGAGAGATGGGAGTGGAGTGTGTGAGTGAGAGAAGGGAGTGGAGTGTGTGAGTGAGAGATGGGAGTGGAGTGTGTGAGTGAGAGATGGGAGTGGAGTGTGTGTGAGAGATGGGAGTGGAGTGTGTGAGTGAGAGATGGGAGTGGAGTGTGTGAGTGAGAGATGGGAGTGGAGTGTGTGAGTGAGAGATGGGAGTGGAGTGTGTGAGTGAGAGATGGGAGTGGAGTGTGTGAGTGAGAGATGGGAGTGGAGTGTGTGAGTGAGAGATGGGAGTGGAGTGTGTGAGTGAGAGATGGAAGTGAAGTGTGTGAGCGAGAGATGGGAGTGGAGTGTGTGAGTGAGAGATGGGAGTGGAGTGTGTGAGTGAGAGATGGGAGGTGAAGTGTGTGAGTGAGAGATGGGAGTGGAGTGTGTGAGTGAGAGATGGGAGTGGAGTGCAAAGCAGTTTTAGACCCAGACATGGGTGATAAGTCTCTGGAGAAAACGTCTAGCTTTGCCTATTGTACAATCAAACCTAGTTACTGGGATAACCACCATCTCGTCGAGGGCTACTCTGTGGAGGAATAGGATAACCAAATGATACTCCGCTATAACACTTGCAGCACTTTGATTCTACGCAGGCCAGTGACTTTGCGAGGTTAGTGCCTGAGAATTGTCTCGTGCTCTGTGAGAGTGCGAGAATGCTGGCTAGTGTGGCTGAAGTCGTCCCTGTATGTGTCACTCGGCTCTCGTCAATTGCACTCCAGCGCTTAGGATCGCAGTCGACAGAGTGCCTGCAGAGCGCCAAAACAACTTGAGGTCACAGCCAGCGTCATCATAACTTCGAATACCAAATGTGCACGTCGTAGTGTGCGTGTGGGTGTGCGCGTGGGTGTGCGCATGCGCGCGTGCTTGTGTGTCTGTTTGTGTATGTGTGCGTATGTGTGTGTGTGTTTGTGAGTGTGTTTGTGTGTGTATGTTCGTGTGTGTGTATGTGCGCGCGCGCGCGCGTGTGTGTGTGTGTGTGTGTTTTCATTTCAATGAACTCCAAAGACTAATCCCCTGCACTGTTGCTATACATCCATGGTTGAAGATCACAGCAATGTAATTGAACAATCGCCGTTTCTTTGTTGTTGATGTTGTGGTCAGCGATGGCAGGAGTGTGTCATCATCACTGTCTTTGATTTCGTCATTGGTATCGCTGCTGTTGTTGCGTTGCTCCAGTCCAAATGGCAGTTCATGATGGGCTTGGCCGGAACCTGTGCATCGTGGCCTAAGTCGCAAAGTGTCGAATCACATATTACATGTTTACCCTGTAAGGGAAAAGAAAAAGGGGAAACTGTTACCATGTTTTCCCTGGGAGGTAGAGGCATTTGACAAGACGTCAAGGCTCTCAAAGGAGACTCCAGACAGGCGGTTCCATGTCGACGACATACATCTGGGATCAAGCCTGGAGGACTGGGCAAAGCAAACCGCTTTATTGAGCTCCGTCTCACAGCGAAGAAAGTCAAACACAGACCATCCCTCCCAACTTTCCCCCGATCGCCCAAAGGAAATATCGCTGGTCAAAAATAGATCGCTGGATGATTCCCCATCTTCCCCAGTCCCGTGACTGTGACGCCCACGCAATCAGAGCCAGTCGAGCGGACGGTGGGGGTGAGGAAAGAGAGGGAGGAGGGATGTAATGCCAAAGGGATAGAAGGAAACGGGGGCGGTAGCAAGCGCGGTAATGGGAGTGGGTTGAAGGTGGGGGTTGATTGTATGAGGGTGGACGTTGATAGGGTGTGAGGGGGTGGGGGTGGGGGTGAGAGGAGAGGAGGCGGAGATGTCTGGGGCGACAGGCGGGTGGCACTGCGTGTCTGTGTCCGCTGTCAGATGAAGTTGTCAGCAGTGTGCTGGTAGATGAAACGAGGGTGGACTAGAAAAAGCCTATTGATTTCTCTTCATTGAAGGCTCCGATAATAGCGGGAACCCGCTCTTTTGTTTGCTTTCGGAGAGCGCAGCCGTGGGGAACCAGTCTGAGAATATCCCCGGAAAAGAAATCGTTGACAAATATTGGGTGTGAAGGTTAGCTGGGAGCAGAATGGCTGGGAAGGCCATCGATGCTGCCGGAAAACATGGCTGCAGGCGAGGCGGAGGTGGCGCTTGGCTTGTTTGCTGGCACGTGCAAAGCGAGCCCCGTGTCGGAGGTCAGGCACGATTCACTGCATGATGTGCTTCGCCCACTCCAGCCTCCGTCTGCAAATCGCAGAGCAAACCTGGCCTTTCTAAACGGACCCTGTTAACGCCAGGGCGCAAGCACCATTAAAAGGTCCCGTCCTGTGGAGCCTGAAGCTATACCTGGCAGGCAGAGGCTTAAACGATGCAGGTCTCTGATGTTAGTGCTGTTTACTGCTTGTCGGGGACATCGTCTGCAGCAAAACAGTCCTCTCTCTAGGTATTTGCGCATTAGCCTGGGGTTGTCTTGTAAAAGTGCAAGAGATTGTAGTTATTATCGATTGGTTCAATGCAAGTGTTAGTACTGAGAGGAACAGTACTTTAACATCGTGTGAAACTCAATCGAGACTCGCGATAACTGCTACGGGGTGCCGAAAGGTGAATTAGTTTCATGATCGTCCCCATGCCGAGAAAAGCAGAGTAAATTAAAAAGTATACGATAAGTTGGTCAGGACACTAGACTATTTCTCAAAATGTTATCAAGGGAGCGATATAATTGCCTGGTTTTCTCGCTTTTTATTTTGGTGTGTGCGTGTGTTTGTGTGTATATGTGTGTGTGTGTGTGTGTGTGTGTGTGTGTGTGTGTGTGTGTGTGTGTGTGCGTGTGAATGTGTGTGTGAATGTAGATATATGTGTGTGTGCATGTGTGGGTGTGTGTGTGTTTGTGTGTGTGTTTGTTTGCGTGTGTGGTGTGTGTGTGTGTGTGTGTGTGTGTGTGTGTGTGTAGTGTGTGTGTTTCTCTGCCCCCTAACGTGTCAGCTCTTTGCCTTTCTGTGTGTGTATGATTGTGTATGTGAATGTGTATGTGAATGTGTGTGTGTGTGTTTGTGTGTGTGTAGTGTGTTTTGTGCGTGTTTGTGTGTGTGTAGTGTGTGTGTGTATCTGTATGTGTCTGCGTGTGTGTTTATCAAAATGTCAATCTGTGTGTATTGTGTGTGCGCTCTCTCTCTCTCTCTCTCTCTCTCTCTCTCTCTCTCTCTCTCTCTCTCTCTCTGTTTGAGACGTAGAGTAGGGGTGGGCGAGACAGGACACCTACCACGCCAGACATCCCCTGTGTGTATTGTGTGTGCTCTCTCTCTCTCTCTGTATGTCTCTCTCTCTCTCTCTCTCTCTCTCTCTCTCTCTCTTTGAGACGTAGAGTAGGGGTGGCCGAGACAGGACACCTACCACGCCAGACATCCCCAGGGGCAGTGCCTGATTGCCTGTCGGCAGCCACCAGCCCAGGGACTGATCTCATGGATTGGTGGGGGAGGGGGGTAGAGGTGACATATACAGGATCTCAGGGATTGGTGGGGGAGGGGGAGGGGGGTAGAGGTGACATATACAGGATCTGACCCCCTTTGGTATCGGGAGAGAGGGGTGGGAGGGAGAGGTCAGGATCCTGGGTGAGGCTGACCACTCCCCAGGGCCCAGGCTGCTGTACCCGGGGTGCCAGGCACGCGAAAGATGGCAGACAGAGAGAGTGCTGCCTGGCACGCCACTTATCGAGTAGGGCAGCCCTGGTGTGCAGAAGATGCAGGAACAGAAGTAACAGAGTGAGCGTATAGTGAATTGGGGGGAGGAGGGGATGAGAGAGGGGGAGGGGAGGAGAGGGGGGAGGGGGGAGACGGGCGGACGGACTGATGTTGGGACGGACGGACATACAGACTGACGGACAGACAGACGGACATTCGGACACACGGACGGACACACGGACGGACAGACAAACGGGCAAACAAAAAAAGATACACAATCATAGACAAAAACAACACGCAGATACAAAGACAAACATACAGAAAAACAGGAAAACAGACAGATACACAGAGAGAGAGAGAGAGAGAGAGAGAGAGAGACAGACAGACAGAGAGAGAGTGAGAGAGACAGACAGAGCGAGACAGACAGAGAGAGAGAGAGAGAGACAGAGAGAGAGACAGAGAGAGAGAGACAGAGAGAGAGACAGAGAGAGAGACATAGAGAGAGACAGAGACACAGAGAGAGAGAGAGAGAGAGAGAGAGAGAGAGAGAGAGAAAGAGAGAGAGAGAGAGAGAAACTGACCTCCAGGACTTCGTAGCCACAATTAATGAATTACACGATTTCAAACCAAGAAAATAGGACGCGAAATGCGTGACAAACGAGCCGGAATTTGAAAGTAAAACAGAAAATATATGCCGTGTGCACACGTGTCTCTGAAATAAATCACCGATGGGTGTTTTGTACACATGATTAGAGGCGGCGCACAGAGCTGTGTTTGGTAGTCGCTCGAGATTGGATCTGACAAAAAGTAGCCTACATCACTGAGGCTGACCAAATGTAGATCTCTACCGTGATCCTATTTGCTGAAACCGCTCTCACTGCTATCAGTGCCAGGACGAATAGGTTGTCATGCCTCAGTGGAGGTACTTACCAAAAGAAGAAAAAAGATAGAAAAACCTCAACACCAGGCACATTACGAGTTATCCCCTCCACACGTGGATGCACATTCACCCAGGGCGTTTTGGATTCGGGTTTTCGCCCAAAGCCCTCATGTACCGTAAGCAAGAGTAGGCGAGACCATTAGAATCACTTCATGGTTTACTAGGCGCGAGACATTACGCGCTGCGACATTTATCACATTTCAACACGTTATATGTAGCATCCTGTTATCGTCTGCGTCCCGTGACTCGCAGAGAACGAGATATTTAATCTTTCCACATTCATTCGATAGAACACATCCCCAAAGCAATGTACCAGTTTTTCCTGGATGCCTCATTCCCAGATTGTCATGTTGCGCAGACATTTAGACATACATGATGTATTTTAAAGTAGCCCGGGTTTCAGCTCATTAGGGAAGACAACCAGCAGATCTGCTCGTATGAGAGACTTGATACCCAGGTTGTCGGGATGAATTGATGAAACAACTTTTCCCCCTCCAATAATATTCACTATGCGTGACTACCTTTATTTCTGTTTGATTGTTTTGAATATGTGACTTCTTAGGAGATGGTAACTGAGAAAGCATGTGTCTTTTATTCAAATTTCTTGAATGTAATCCTTATACACAGGAGCGTGGCACGATGGGGTGGAGAGTGAACAACAGTTCAGGGTGAGCATATGCACAGCGTGTTTCTGTGTTCATAGTGTGTGTGTGTGTGTGTGTGTGTGTGTGTGTGCATGTGTGTGTGTATGTGTGTGTGTGTGTGTGTGCGTGCGTGCGTGTGCATTGGCAAGCTTTTGATTGTACGGATGCCTGTGCGCTGATGTGTGTGTGTGTAAACGCCTTTGCGTGCATGCAAGTGTCTGTCTTTCGTACACTGGCGAGGGCGAGCTGACCCAGACTCCACCACTGCCACCAATCACAGCTGCTAGCGTCCCATTGCGTCCGGCCCTCTCCCATCATACTGTCATCATTGCAGTTTATGGGGGGAATTATTGTGGCAATGATCGCTTATTGCAAAGCAAGGGAAATGTAATCGGTGCAGGCCTGTGAGAGGGAGTCGTGTTCTGAAATTTGAGGATTTTCATGTGACAACTGGGCAAGTACAACGCCCTGCTGTTTGTCATGAGATTGTGCGCACACCGAGCGAACCCACCTCTCCAGAGAGGGTCCCATTTCCGGACTGTCCGTGGTACTAACTTTGAGTGTGACGCCTCACAAAAGGGACGAATAAACTTGTATGCGAAAGAAATGTGAGCTAGACAATAACCAGCCGCCCCATCAGTATGCAGATTCAGGCTGCAACCATATTATTGCATATGCAAATGCGGTGTACATCCCCTGCATGTTAGGACGGAGAGATGATGTAATTCAATAACAGCGTCCCTGAGTAATATCCTCCATTCTTAAGTAGCTCAACTAATCCGCTGATCGTGCAGAATGAAGAGACGACGTAATTCGGAATTCAATTTATCTTGTGGAAAAAAGTTTAATCCATGAGCATTCAGGAGAGACAGCCGAAGTACCGTCTTGTTTGATTGCAAAAACGTTACAGACTACATATAACCACGATGCTAGATTGAGAGGAAGAAAATCAGAAAGCACCAAAATATAGGCCTACCCGATATTTCTGAAAAGGGAAATAGAAATGCACAAAACAACTGTGACTGACTAAGTTTGACTGTTTGGTGAAGATGCTTACATCCAAATATGCATTATGCGAGCGATGATCAAAATCAACTCGTAAAACAATCGTGAAATGGCATAAGTGATTTATTGATGACAGAACGGCAGTAAAACCTCTGTATTGGTGAGGACTATGACCTGACTAAGTAAAATACCATACACAGACGAAAATACTCCTAGCTCATCTCATCTGCTGGAATCACTGGCTGCCGAAGGTCGTCACACGAGGTGAAACAGAAACAATGTTTGTATCATGAAATGCACGTTTCATCGTGTGGGAATATATTTCAGCGAAAATTTGATTTCCTAGAAATGATTTAACAGTTTTGGACCGGTTCTAATTCCCCAGGATTTCATTTAGATATATCTGCCCGTCAGCCACACATGTCTGTAATGTTTTCTTTGATTCGCATGCAAAACTCTCATTTGTAGAATTACTTACACACATACAAAGAAACCCTAATCAAATGGCAGTACTGATTTCTCAAAGCTCAATGTAGAATGCAATAATAGTTCATTTATATGGCTACATTATTCAAATCGAGATGTGCGCCGACGTAGGCTACGAGTGGAAAGTCGGTGGGGCCCTGATACGTGATAATATATGCCTTATCATGTAGCCTAGGTGTTTGAAGAGTGAGCATCTAGCTGCGGCCCCATCTACAGCCATTAGTACACTCATTGGCTCGTCTTCATCTTTTGTACTCTCCTGCAAGATTATCACGGTGGCAGCAGCAGCAACTATATCGCAGCAGACTGACACCATTGTTGTGCAGAAGACATATCCAACGCTGACGCAAGTGACAATATAATTATGGCGCAGTCAACTGATTCGTCTCACAAATGTAAGTGTCACCGCGTGCAAACACCGCTAGTGAAACCCAAAAAAAAATCATTTTGTGTTAGTAGCAAGGGGAAAAGGGTCAGAGCGTCCAGGGGCGTTCGCCTTATACCCCGCGTGGCTGTTCACAACAACAAGTGCTCGCGAGCGTTCTCTATGCTCGCCTCCTGGATTGGCCTTCTCGTGCCGGCTTGTCTCGCAGCAGCAGTGGAAGTTGTAGAAGCTGCGGGCAGCGTTCGCTCTCCCCGAAACCCTCTGTTCAGTAGGCGAGCGCTCGCGTGCATTCGCTCTCCTGAACGGCTGTGCGTTGCATAAGGCGAGCGCCCCTTACGTCTACGGCAAAGTGAGCAAGAACGCCCCAGATTGCTCGCCTCGTGCAATATGGAAAATATTGCTCTCACATCGGATGGAAATGATTCCGTGGGAATACCAGCCAATGAAATTTACTGAATTTCAAAGCAAAAGGGATTTCTTGTCCCTTTTATGAATGCCTGACCTGGTTTAAACATTACTTTAGAGATATGAGCTGCAATTATATCATCTTCTCTGTCATTGTTTTTGATTAGTCAATCAGAATAGTATTCAAAATTCACGAGTACATACAGTTGTAATCGCATTATTTGCAAAGGCAACATCCCATAGGGATGTAGAGGCCAAAGAAGTTGAAATCTCAAAATCGATTATTTTACCAATGTCTACCTTCGATGGCTGTTTTCTCGAAATGACGTCGGGTAACAAACGACTGGTTATGTGGCGCGGGGTGCTTACCCAGACGTGCATTCTCAGTGCCTTCATTCCTGCTGTGCTGGTTTGCTTTTTGGCCTCGCATTTGAGCAATTAATTTCTCGCACTGCTCCGCCTACTGCTGAACCTGAGGCAAATAGTACTCCACGGAGGTAGTGAACACTGTTGAAAACTGCAGTCACAAACTTTCTTACGCCGATTACTCGGGAAATAGGTTGTCCGACCTACACATCTCACGCACACGTTTTAACCACAGCGGTGTTTTTCTCTCTGGAGCGCATGTGCAGTGCACTTTAACACGACTCCCGTGGGAACGGCATGACAAGTGCACGCGTTCCGATTGGCTGGCGATGCGCGCGATGCGCGGTACTGCAATGGGTTAATTGAAGTTCCACACTACACACCCAGCGCAGACGTTACACAGGGATAACCGGAGCTTGACGTCTCTGTGCCTTATTGGCTTTGATTTTGTGTGTGTTAATTTTCATTGTCATTTGCCTGTAGTGGGCATTCATAGATCTGCGTGAAATTATATAGATCTCTGATAGTATGGTCATGTTTCGTTTGCTCGTAGTTTTCAACTTCCCTCATCCCAGATATTACTATCATGAAGACTCAGTAAGATTGATTTCTTCAGTAGATATTCCAGCTGTTATCCCCATAAAAAAGGTTTACCACGGTATGTATCGATAGAAAAAAAGGTCTTAATTCTGAACTCGTTTGATTTGATTGTTTCACTACGTGTCATATTTCCCAAACGACTGCAAACAACAAGTCATTTCAATAGATTACAAGGACAGCCAATTTCCGCTAAACCTTGGGAGAAGGTCATTGAATAAAAATCTGAATTAAAGTTATGTCAACAACTGCAGACTTTGTTCCGAAAACGCGCTGGCCGAATAGAGCGTTTCTGATTGTTTCCGAAAGCATCGGGTCGTCATGAAGTCAACAACGCAAGAGGTATTGTTTGGAGAAAAATATAACCGGGAAAGGTATGTTCGGCAAACGTGAGTTTGGGATGAGGGCAACCACCAGAAGAGAATTACTCAGGCTGTGATTGTGGCTGTGCCTTGAGGTAATGAAACCTAGACAATGAACTGCCCCGAGTTGCACAGACTCAAGCGCTGATCAGCGCTTACAAGCGCTGAGCAGCGCTTGCGCCGTGAAACGGCTTGTTCAGGACGCGTAGCTCTGCGCCTCCTGAACAAGCCGTTTCACGGCGCAAGCGCTGCTCAGCGCTTGTAATCGCTGAGTCTATGCAACTCGAGGCTGGTGTTGCTTACATCCAGACGTCTGTTTTACCTTTCTTCCGGCTTCCAGGTCTCTGCATTTGTACTTTCTCTCCATTTCTATGCATTCTCTGGGATGAACTTGGAGGTTTTACCAGCGCTCTCGGTTTGGACGCCCCTCTTAATGCTGCGTTGCTGGCCACAATTGTACCTGCGCACACATATTCCTCTACTTTATAGAAATTAAAATTAATGAAATTGTGTACAAATAGCCGCATGATAACTCGGATATTGACGCTCAAGCATCAAGCAATTAATCCTCAGATGCATTTGTAGATTTAGAGAATTCGTAAGAGAGTCTGTGTTGTTGTGTGTGGGTTTAAAAAAGTGTAACAATAGCTTATATATATTCTTACACATCCTAATGCCACATAGTCTTATGCCTGCTGCTGTTTGATTTTATGGCTTGCCAATGTTTCACAAGTCTCAAATTGCAGCAAACGACATGTTACATGTGTTTACTTCAAATACAGCCAATCTCAGCTAAACCCTGGAAAGAGGTCAATGGAAGAAAGAAAAATAAAAAAATAGCATTTCAACGACAATCACGTCAGCTGGTTTCGAACGCGTCGAGTCGTTATGATGTCAACGACACAGCGAGCCGATAGAAAAATGTGTCCCTGTCAAAGCCACGTAAACACTGTATGAAGCCATATCGTTGCCAAATGCAGAAGTAGACGTGCAACTGATAATTCAGGGACGGCTAGGAGGTCGTGGGTGGATGACGAAAATGACAATGAAAAACAGGATGAATAGGTGTGGGTGGTAAAGGAGAGACAAATGAGCTGGAGCAGAGGAGGAACACAATACGCGGAAGCTAATCATTAAAGATGCTCTCTGCCAACAGACGTGGGAATCGGCATCACTAAAGACTGGAAATCTTAGCCTTCAATAGTTCTTGTACCACTGAACATCTTATCACAGATTAAGCAAACACCCTCTCTTCTTCCTTGTACGTAAGAAGACGAATCAAAACCCTATTGCGAACAAAGTAAAAGTTGTAGAAGAACTGTGTGAATCCATTAGGTAATAAAGTCTCTCTTTGCAAGAGCAACGGCGGTTTTCTGTGGATGCAGGGAACACGTTCTTTACTCAAGCGAGCAGGTCCGAAGGAGATAAGTTTTTTCTGGCAGGAGTTCATTTCCTTTCTGACTTCCGGCGGTCGTGGAAAACAGGGACTGAGTTTCTTCCGGCATCAAGAAAGCCGTGACCTCACCATGCGTCAACAGTTCATTTGCAAAAATCCTTTCCTCGGATTCGGGCAGTTTCCTGGGGCTACACTCCCCCTGGTGGAGGAAGACTGACTGCACGGCCATGTTATTTTGGACCTTGGTCTGCTGTTGCTGCGTTTCCCTCCCAGTCAGTTTCTTCTTTCCCTCGCCCCAGTCTTCAACACCCGTCATCTCCACATCCGTTTTTGGTCAAGTCAGTGTGGGTTGCAGAAGTTCTTTTTGACGAGTTCGAGGTTAATATCTGTCTTTTTTCTTTATGTTTCGTCGGTGTTTTCTCCTTCACGCCTTCAAGGTATAGAACAAGGCGAAGCTTTTTGACTTATTTCCCGCCCTGAGGCGATCTTTGCCTGGTTAATCACCAGCTTTTCTTGCACTCTCAGCCTGGGATTAGTTCAGCACCTATACATCCCTGATCTTTCCTTTCCCTGCTGAGTCGAGGTATTTCATTTCCTTTTTATTCATGGACAGCAAAGGTTGTACCATTCCCATGAAATCAACGTTAATATGACAGTCTTGCACTGACAGACGGAAACGAGGAGAGCTGACATTCTTTGAGACTGTCTCCCATGTCTGTGTCGACCCCCCTGTGCGTTGGAGGTAAGAAGACCCTTCGCTTTTCCATACGCAATTTGCAACAGGCACATAACTAGGGATAACGATATTCAGCCTTTTCTTACTCTGACTAGCTCAATCAATTTTTGTGGTCTGTTACGACCCGGATTGCCCGAGGTCTAAGCAAGTGAAAATACAACTCGACACGAGTAGGGAACTTTGAAAACTAAAGAAACTTTGTCTTTCAGAATGAGATAATATTTTTACACAACACCACGCTCGCAAAGTTCAACATGGCAAGTCAATAATACATTACAGACACGGCAGAAGACAGGTCCGTCAATTGCAACAACAGCACTATGTTTCTACTTGTCTATGAACGTCGCCGGAAACTCTTACCCGGCATATACAGGGTGACACAAAAAAAGTATCACCAAAATTCGAATAACTTTCGAAATTTTACTCAGATCTACACAAAACTTTGGTGACATTAGGTCAAGTCTATGTAGCAGACATCCCTAAAGTTTCACATCTGTACTTCAAACACTCTCTGTGTCACTGGCGATCCAAAATGTGCTCCAAGTGTGCTCCCTGGTGCTGCGAACACACTTGGACCCTCTCGCACTCCTCCCTTGGGATCGCTCTTATGGCTGCTGTGATTGCTGCCTTCAGGTCTGAGATGGTCTGGGGGATGTTTACATACACCGTCCTTTAGGTATCCCCACAGATAAAAATCTGGGGGGTTCAAGTCCGGTGAATGCGGCGACCACTCTGGGTCACATCTGCGGCTGATCAGTCGGTCAGGGAAACGCTGCCGTAGCCATCCCTCGCTTCCTCATGTCTTCAGGTGTAAGCTTTTGTTTAATCTGTATTCTGTAAGAATACAAGTGGAGTTCTGAGATCAAAATTCTCCTCCCGGACTCCCGGTTGATTCCAAGATCTTGACTTTGACGACGCACAGACTTGCTTGGGCTGCGGGCAACAGAGTCTCTGACTGCAGCAACGTTGGGTGGTGTCCTTGATGATTTTGGTGGTCCAGAGTGTGATTGTCTGTTAGTGTCTTTACCATTTAGGTTTAGCACAGTCCCATGGGTTCTGAACTTGTTGACCCAACTGTAGATCGTCCTGTGGAGAGGAAATTCTCGACATTCGAACCGTTGTCTGAATTGAAGCTGAGCTGCATGAATAGACTTCAGCCGAAAATATGCCTCGACTATAAATGTCTTTTGCTCAGTGGTCCAAGGCATCTCGAAGTTCTACTTTAATACACTAACAGTGCAAGGCTTCTTCTTGATGAATTGAAAAAATTAAAAGAATTGATTGAATATTTCAAAAGTTATTCAAGTTTAGGTGATGATACTTTTTTTGTGTCACCCTGTACATAAACCCCGCCAGAAACTCTTACACGGCATACACAGCAATCAACCCGGTAAGGTACACAACAGCAATATCTAATAACCAAACCAGACCACTCATAGGCCAGAACCATCTTACACAGCATACACAAAAGCAGGCCACTCACAGGCCAGAACAATCTTACACAGCATACACAAAAGCAGGCCACTCACAGGCCAGAACAATCTTACACAGCATTCACAAAAGCAGTCCGCACAGCAGGTTGTACAACAGCAACACTTACTGGCTAAATCCGCAAAAACACCGCGGAACCACAGAGCACAATCACCCGGTCTACACACATGTCCGTAGCACCGTCACACAGAGCCCAAGCTCTTCGCACCGCTCTATTCCCCGACCACACAGAGCCCAAGCTCATCGCCCGCTCCCCGACAGCAACCTCGCAGCCTGTTCGACACCAAGTGAACGGGAGCCCTAACCGTCAAAACCCCGCTGCATTTATTGCAAAACCCCGCCACTCCGCCTCAAAGAACTCGTGCTGCATGCAAGAACACAGGTTTAACCAACATAATCAAAACTATCACTCAGAACGTGCATCACGCTCAGCGCCCCGACCGCCGCGTTCGTGACATGGTCAATACCTCAGAGTGTGATGAACTTTATTTTATTCATCGTTCAGTCATTCATTATTTATTTGTTGGTTCATTCATTCGTTCGCCTGTTCCTTTTCTCATTCACATACTCATTCGCTCGCTCATCTATTCATTCGTTCATTTATTCATTCATTCATTCATTCATGAATTAATTAATTCGTGCTGTAGTTTGTTTCTGGTCAAACCATGCAGTCTGTCATGCAAAAACAATTCCTGCTTACAAGCACTGAATCGAGTTCTTACATCAGCACCTGTCGCAAGCCGGACCAGCTAGTTATACTGGAAAGTCAATAGGTTTAGGGGAATTCACTATGATCCACTTGTGACACTCACAGTCATTCCATCAACAAACAAAACACGAGACAGAAAGACGGTGAGGTCATAGGTCAAATTGTCAAAATGTTTTAATTACCATGCCAGGGCGATGGAGGAATGAATCAACGTTAACCCAAGCGACGAATCAAGCAGAAACAATACTCATAATCATAAAAGAGCGACTGCTGCTCTTGAACAAGCTGCACGTCAATCGTGGTTCAACCGCTCAGACGTCACGAGGGCCCCTCGCCCTCGGGAATCTTCGTCTCAGCGGTATTTGATGCACCGGAGGGAAGAGAAAGGGGGAAGGGGGAAGGGGAAGCAATAATATTCGATCACAAGCACAACCATAGCAAACCAATTTGTATTCTTTCAAAGAGGCTTCTGCCTTTTTCTCTCAGTCGACATTCGTTCTGTACGGACGGCTTCAGGCGTCGCAAGCGCGTCTTCACTCGGAGATGGACATGGGCGTCGCAAGAGTGGCATCTCCTCTCAACGTGGAGTACAGGAAGGAAGGATGACGTAATATCTTGGCGTAGAGAGTGACTCAACCATCGGCGTTTCTTATGGAGTGACGAGGAATGGCTTAACTTCTGAGCGGAGAGTGACGCAATCCTTGGGGCGGCGTTAGGTCTTGATGTTAGTCGCC
>JAWQFJ010028486.1:145000-150000 GCA_034096865.1 Theodoxus fluviatilis
GTGAAAGGTTAACTATGAGTTCTTCTGCTTGGTCCATGTCATTTCACGCACTGAGGCAGTGTTAGAATTAATGGCACGTTTGACGTCATATTCACTGCGTGTCCGTTGCATGTCAGTACATGCAAGGTAGGGAAATTTCTGACCACCCAGTGTCAGCGTTGACAAATGTCGATAGTTAACGCCATGAAAAACTGGCGGCTTATTACTTTCTGATTTGGTTCCCCCACAGCTTTTGTGACGTGTCATTTTTCGTTCAAATGTTACAGTGCATAATTTAAAGAGTCTATTGAAGTACCGATAAAACGACGCGAGTTATAGGCCTACCTTATTTAATAGCTCCACAAAAGTATGAATCAGCAAGCATAGTTCTGGATAGCAATGACAGATCATCACCAACTAGTATTACCAACATAAAAAGATAAATTATCCAATATTTGAGATGAATACTGTGTGAGCGTTGAGCCAGCACTGGGACTTTAGTCCAGGGCTGAAGTTGTTTGCCTCACTGTCGCTTTGCGGCCTGCAAAAGTGGTGTTCAGAGGCGCGCTGCACAGACGCGAGGAAAGCCAAGAATCTGCGAGGAATAGGCCGGTGTCAATATGTGAAACATATGTAAAGGCAATACAAATGCTGCTTGAGGCTGGCTGTGTGGTTGCTACTGGAGCAGGATCCGAAAACACAAAAACCGCAGCACTTCAGTCGATGAGGGAGGGATGCGATCCATGACTCTTGTTGACATCGGGCTATGCCTCGCAGGACCTCGCGTCTACGCCACGCGGCCCCGTAGTGCTCGGATCCTAGAGTCGCATCCCTGAACAAGATTCCGAGGAGTCAAAACGGGTCTTCGGCTCTGTACTGCGAGTGTGTGTACAATTACACATAAGGCAGAGTATATGTGTGTTAGCACTAGCTCGTTCCTTGGAAGACCAGACGTGTCTACGCCTTTAGTTGACACAGCCTCTCACTTTCCTGCTACACTGAGACAGTATTCATGTCAAAACCGTTATTCTCAGGCACCAACAAAGAACAAATGTGCAATGCGCGAGAAAAATGACCACTAGCAAAAGTCATGAGCGTGATGACCAAGCCAGAAATGAATCGAGGGCTGAATTTCATCGGCTGATGATGTGGTCACATTAGACCGATCAAATAGTGGGGGTAGTAGGTGCGAGAGCTTTACTTACTTGACTTAGTCCTCTTCGCTCCGGTCGGAGCATAGGGCCTTCACTGCAAGTCTCCACCTCTGTCTGTCTTGGGCTGCCCTCTCCGCCTCTCCCCAGGTCATCCGGAAGAAGATTCATCGGTGAGTCAACTCCCTCTCGGGTTGGGTTGGTCCGCTTCATACACTCTCCCCCGGGTCGTATCCCTTGATCATCTGAGGTTTCCTTTGCAGTCTTGGATTCTGTAGCAAGAAGCGTTTTTCCAGGGTGGGGTTGCTAGCCCCACGCCCAACCCTCCTCCTTTCGCAAACGGGCTTGGGACCGTCTATGGCGGAGTTTGCGAGAGCCTACTTGTTACTTAAACAATCATCGCCATTATAACCACATTCGTCTCGAACTTTCAAGGCACTTTGTTGAAAACTTTAGGAAATGAAAGAGGACGATATGACAATGTTTGTCATTAGTTTATATTGCTCTCTCGAAAGGAAACGGCAGAAGATGGTAAACCAATAGTAAGAAGTTCGTTGGGTAGGATTGCACGTGTCCACTGCGGGTCATACTGAACGAACCTTCTCAAATTATGACCTACTTGAAAAGGTTACAGAAACGTCCATGTTACGTTGCTGAAGGTAGGCAATTACCAAAACAGCAGATGAGGGATTTTGTTCTGGCTTCTATAACAACAAAAGAAATGCAAAAACAAGCGCCGATGCTGCTGTCGATATCCATATGCACTACATCGAAAGCCAGGTGGTCGAGCTGATGGGGGCCATCGAACGGCTCTGAAAGTGTATTACTCTTACAGGTAGTCAGAGTAGGTCTTCTGTATTCACTATTTTCATTGCATCAGATTTGAGATTCAGCTCTACACTTCAAGTCCATAGTCTGATCACTGTGTGTAAACATCCATTCAGTAAACGTGAAATATATGTGAGAGAGAGAGAGAGAGAGAAAGGGAGAGAGAGAGAGATAGAGAGAGAGAGAGAGAGAGAGAGAGAGAGAGAGAGAGAGAGAGAGAGCGCATTGATTCACTCAACGCCAGTAGGAGTTTGAGATGTTTCCAAAAATCATTATCAGTTTTAAAATGCAACAACAGCACTACCTTGCTAGAAAGCAGAAAACTCAGGCAGGGCAAACAATCGCATGGCTATACGTACAGAAATGTATTTTCAAGTGTATTAACACCACAAGCTCCTGTCTCGAGGTTATTTCCGGGGTAGATTTCATTGGTTGATGGCTAGGTAACCATAAATTCGCTTCAGCTTCTCAAATTGTCAGCGTGATGTAATTCCTCCGCCTTGTTGGCGCTAAGTGATTAAATAATCAGTTTTCAGTTCTTGGTGTCCTGTGATTAAACTTCTCTCAACTCGATGACTTCGTAGTGGTGGCTATACGTTGCTGCCCATGGGACCTGAATAACCTAATCATTTTATTTTTAGTGTTCTCACTTTTCCTTCAAAACCACTAAGCATGGTTGTTTTCAATGTGATCTCCACTGATCATCGTATCGCTCAGCTCTTTAAACCGATCTTTACCAGCTTTTGTCATGTTATTCCACGTAGATATGTATGCGTCACCGTAATGATGTAACGGAGATCCAGAAGCTTTAATTCCTGTCAGCATATTTGTGCACTGATTAGTGTCATATCGAATCTCTGTTCCAACATAATGCCATTATATAAGTGTTTCTTTGTTCAATTGTAACCTCCCCCCCCCCCTCACCACCCCTCCCCCCCAAATAAAAAGCTCACCGACGAAGTAGTTTTTGATTCTGCATATTATGTGTTGCAGATTTGGTTTCAAGACCATAATCGCACTCCTGAAAGAGACCACAAGGACTGCAGATCTTCCTTTGATTGTCAGCAATGTGGTTTGGGAAGGCAAACTTATCCCGATTTATACATTGCCAGATTTCAGTGAGGCAGCAGATTGAGGGTGGGTGGGGTGGATGCAATGCTACCCTTTCCTGTAGCAGCGTTGGTGTTTCTCCTGAACAGCCTGTTGTGTTGTCATGGCAACGATTCGGCAGACGTTAGCAATTTATACATACGCCCTTGGTAACAGCAAATGTTGTCACGTGGCCAGCTCGGAAAGCAAGACACATGGTTGCAAAACACTGTAGTTTATAATTGTAGATGCTTTCTTGGTTACCTCAAAACAAAGCAAAACAGAATAAGTCAGATAGGACAATGACCAGACACTGTGCTGCTCTCTGCAGACCAAAAGAATGAATCTCATGGACTGACTGTTCCATTCGAAGACAAGATGGAATAGTGGCATCAAGTCAAACTGGCGAGGTATGAACCTCTTGCCAACATGCTGAATAGCCAAGGTATCAAAACAACTGTACTTACTGCCGAGGTGGGAGCTAAACGTTTTGTAGGCCACACAGTCCACAACACTTGTAGGCAGCTCTGCCTGTCTAGCCGTCATGTGCAACGGTGGCGAGGGCTATGGCAGTCAGCAGAGAAGGCGTCATGCCAGCTCTAGATCAGCCGGAACACCAGAGACCAGAGCCCTACTGTCCAACAGTAGCGGAAGCAGACAGTTTATGTCCCATGATGCACGCAAGGTGTGCAAAGAGATGAAGGCAGCAGACGGACACCTGGAGCCTTAACGAGGTGTGGCCCCCACCCCGAGAGTGTCAGGTAGTGTAATCGGCTGTAACGCTTGGTGACGGAGGCTCTTCCCCTGAAGACTGTCTATTGACTCGCTCCGTTGGGAGTTTCTTGCCACTTCTTCCTGCCAAAGTTGTTTCCAACACGTGTAGAAGTTGTTTGTGATGACAACCTGAAAATGTACGAGAGTTGATCAACATGGCTGTGTAAAATGTACAAGAACCTCTGCCGCGAAATTGGTTTGAACAAGCGTGGAGGCTGATAGCTGTGATTTCATAAAACTGCCCACAAGCTTTAATGCAGAAAAAGTTGTTGACATCCTCTGAATCTTCTTTAGCGTCCATCAGTGAAGACCCAAGAAGTGTTGACGGGCGATTAATCTCATTCCAAAAACCAATCTAAAGAATTTCATCAGGCACAAACTCATATTGATTTCTCGCTTCTCGTCGGGCTAAATCTGCTCTGTCCCAATAATTTTTGCCGACCATTTCGAGTGGTGCATCCAATAATTTGTTCAGTCCTGTTTTTCTCCTCAACTTCCACCGCCCTCATATCTTAACTCACCTTCCACGTTCCATGTTGCCACCTTGGTAACACTCCACGATCATTTCATAGCAGCACGCTACTGTTCCGGTCATCGCAGGGAAAGCGGCATGCCTGATTCAGATATGCCAGTCTGGCTTACATTCACGATGTCGTCTCTGCACCTCGTTAGGCAGGATACTGTCCTCGAAATCCAAGCCCAGGTCTTTCAGCTTCGCTTCTGAAGTAGAACACACAGTGACACGTTGCAAAGGTCGAAAGTGGCCGACGCCTTTCTCATCAATCATAAACGTGACTGTTGCTGATTAAAAAAAAACTCCCCACAAAAACGTAGTCATCAGTTAGAAAGCAGAGCGCTTCACAAAAACCATCTATGAACGTAAATTACTTGAGTAATACGTGAGAACGTTGGTGAAGGCAACCAGAGAATTCAGTTGATAGACCAGCTGTTTAAGCGTGTCAAACATGGACGAATAATATATGACAATTTTTAAATGCTGTTGATGTGATGGACACTGGCATTGCATATCACTTTCATAGTTAAAAACGCTGGCGAGTAATGAATGGTTTATGATGATTGAAAGACAAAAAAGGCACCAGGAGTACAGCTTTCGTCAAGAGTAGATTTTCACGTGTATTCCACACTCATGTTATTGCTTATTAAAGTTGCCGTTTTTCA
>JAWQFJ010028486.1:157500-160000 GCA_034096865.1 Theodoxus fluviatilis
AGGATTTCCTCCGCCATGACGTCTTAATGCTTCACGCACAGCGTAGCTGAGCTGGATTTTTTATGGAGATTCCCGCTGGGATGTTTGATGATATGTTGCTAAGCTTCCATCCAGCACGTTGTTTACTGCATGTCGGATAGGGCAAAATCCCCCTGCAGCTAGAGTGGATACACTCACTTTTCAGACACTTGAGGTTTATGCTTCACCGTCACAAATCTCTCTTGATGTATTGATTAATACTGATGGCAAGAAACGCATGTGTTTATTCTTTTTTCTTTCCCTAGTCCAACAGAGATATGGGCCGTCATCCAAACCTGAGTAATGAAACCGTTTTTCTCATTAACAAAGCCCTGAGGTCGAAAGGAGAGAGATTAAAAGTGGGTAATATATTTAGCATAGTTTTCTTTGAACAATGATTTTAAAGCAAAAACCGTAACAAAAACCAATGTTTGCGAGCTTCTGTGCCTTGGTATTGTTATTGCGACGACCATCGCTTGTTGATAAGTGATTGAGCACATCATAACTGGTCACTAGTTTATTTTGTACTATTAAGCATTATTGGTATAATCTTGACGTTGAGATTACAAGCTTTCGAATGGTACCAAAATTGTGTTGGTATCCGGAAGTGACTGGTAGTTACAATACAACTAGTTGTATACACACTGCAATGAAACAAAGTTGGGAATGATTGCTATACGAGAGTGTGTACCGCACTTCTGATAGGTCCAACTTCAAATTCTGTTCATGTCACGGATTCACTTACTATTCTTAAACAGGCCCCGCTACACGTAAATTTCAAGTACAGGAAGAGAGTAGAGATACGGAGCTTTGCAATGATGTATGATGCACTAGTATGAGTAACAGCCATCGCGCGGAGGGAAAAGCCTTAAAGAGTCAAACCCTAAATATATTTTTGTTTTTAGGAGTTGGGCAAATACTGTTTGCTTTTTTTACATTACTGTCCGATATACAGTATGTTGATTTGCATTCTTTATCGGTAACAGATCGATTCTGGCGGAGCAAGGGAGGCAGAAATCACCCAAAATATAAAATGCATCTCGTTGACCCCAACGGATGTTTCGGGGCTGAATCTCTGAAATGACCAGTGCGCCCTATGACCCCTATGCCTGTGCTCTGTCACCAGTGCGCCCTATGACCCCTATGCCTGTGCTCTGTCACCAGTGCGCCCTATGACCCCTATGCCTGTGCTCTGTCACCAGTGCGCCCTATGACCCCTATGCCTGTGCTCTGTCACCAGTGCGCCCTATGACCCCTATGCCTGTGCTCTGTCACCAGTGCGCTCTATGACCCCTATGCCTGTGCTCTGTCACCAGTGCGCCCTATGACCCCTATGCCTGTGCTCTGTCACCAGTGCGCCCTATGACCCCTATGCCTGTGCTCTGTCACCAGTGCGCCCTATGACCCCTATGCCTGTGCTCTGTCACCAGTGCGCCCTATGACCCCTATGCCTGTGCTCTGTCACCAGTGCGCCCTATGACCCCTATGCCTGTGCTCTGTCACCAGTGCGCCCTATGACCCCTATGCCTGTGCTCTGTCACCAGTGCGCCCTATGACCCCTATGCCTGTGCTCTGTCACCAGTGCGCCCTATGACCCCTATGCCTGTGCTCTGTCACCAGTGCGCCCTATGACCCCTATGCCTGTGCTCTGTCACAGGTGTGTGCTTCCTGGGGACCTCGTGGCAGCACGAAGAGGGACACTTTCACTCGTTGCCATCAGATATCCAGAGCGCGAGCAACTATTGAGGAGGTCTGTTGACGTTCATCCCTTCTGATGACAGTTCGTGCTCACGTGCCTTCCCTTTGGATTGCCATTTCTGAACGAGGGGTACTTTCTATTTTTAGCATGCTAGAAATGCAGCAAATTGTTTACCCATCCACTCTAATAGCTTAACGGTTACGACATCAAATTGTAACATCCATCCCCCTTCGAAGAGATTCAACAATTCCAATTTTAAAAGCGGGAGAGCATAACCAAAATCCCTATTGTTTTGTTTTTTATTCCACGAATAGACACCTAATTTCTAGAAATCGAACGTGACAATAAACGAAGTGTTTCTATTGTCTCTAGACAAACCTAGCTGTATGTGACTGTCAGCAATTTGTGAGTGTTATCGATTTTTCTTTCTGCATAATAAGAGGCTTGTCATTTTCTCATTTAAGATCTATCCTCTCGACTGTGTTATCACAAAACACAGTCATCAATGAAAGAAAAAAATAGATCCTTAAATGACGGGATATTGCAGGGACTTGATAGCCTCTGGGTTGTAATAGCTCAGCAAAGAACCACTTGTGCGGCATCATTTTCGCACGCCATCTCCTTGTATCCTGGGACAGGCAAAGGCCACGCTTAGACTGAGCGCGTCAATGTCCTTTGGAAGGTACCATCGATTGCCAGGAAAGCGGCCGAACTGGATAAGCGCAGAGTAACCTTTGCCTGACTCCACATTCACCTGCATGCTTCGGTCTCTGTCTCTGTCGC
>JAWQFJ010028486.1:162500-165000 GCA_034096865.1 Theodoxus fluviatilis
ACGCGTTGGGGCCCGGATCGAATGCAGAGTTCACCCTTGAAATGTCAAAGGTTGTCGCGGACTCTCTTGGCTCTTTGGACGTGTCCATGCCGACCAGAGTAAGTGTTTTACCGCAGTTGATGATTTGGGAGGATGTTATTGAATCCCGATGTCACCTGAGGGGGACGGTTCTAAAGTATAATGATAAGGGACAGTCGATGAAGAAACACTACGTTATAAGGATGTGTGTCCCAGTGAATATATTGTACATGTATTTAATTGTTCTCTCTCTCTCTCTCTCTCTCTCTCTCTCTCTCTCTCTCTCTCTCTCTCTCTCTCTCTCTCCTTCTTCTGAAACCGTCCGCAACTGGATACCCGTTTCCCGTTATATCCTTCCTCACACTGATATATTTTTCCCATACAAGATCTAGGGCAGAAATACCTCCATAGTTATGTTAGCAGCAACTGCTCAGGCTGCACACAATCAATGAAAGGTTCAGACCCCAATAGGACGAAAGATGTAACATTACGCCCTAAACCTAAGATAACAGAGGTTGTCTGTGGCGAGATCACCCCCTCCCCCCTTTCTGTTGAATTCATTGTATTTACTAACCTGTGGAGTGTGAGTTAGTGCGGCCGCCAACCGTAATAAATTATGTTATGATAACGTGTTATGGCTCGTGAACCATAGTTCCCCCTGGGGGTATGGGGTGAGAGTTGACCCACCGCGTCTCTCTGCGCGGTTTGTAAGAGGCGAGTGACTAGGGACACCGTGACTTGCCTTACGTTTGCTCTGAACTGTTCTAGTGATTTTCGTGCTTAATGGCCTTGCATGGTCTAGGAAGGCTGATAGGTCAAACAACACTATCCATCCATCCATTCATCGTCAACCATTGAAAACTTGATGCACGCTCTGTGCTGGCGTGCGGAGAGGAGACGTGTAATTGGCCGCCTGACTGGAGACTTTCCGGTGATAGACCTCACCTTATATGGGGGACGTGTGATTGGACAGCAAGGGAGAGTGGGTGTGGCCCGAGTGTTCCCATTGGAGGGGAGGGCACAGATTTCCAAGACGTCCGTGCTTCGATTATATAATCCCCGGCCGTCCAGTGGCCTGGGCGGGAAAAACCAACAACGAGAAAAGACCATCACCTGTGTAAAACGTCGTCCCAGCCTCGTCAAAGATATACGGACTCTCTCCTCTCCACAGTCGACAAAGAGTAAAGCACCTGCCCCTTGGTCAAGTTCGAGTTGCCGTGCTTGCCGGTGCATGAAGCTACAGAAAGGATACCTCTACGCCTGCCTTTTCCAGGGTGAAGATTCCTGTTTTCAAGCCTGCCTGAGTCCAAGGCTACGAAAGGATACTTCTACGTCTGCCCATTTCCAGGATGAAACTCATGTTCATTGTGACTGCCAGTACACCTGTTGCCCCCTGTTCCCCTTCTCCCGTCTTCCCTCTCCCCACCAGCACCTCTAGAGCCGCTGCTGCCGTCGTTCCAAGGGTAGGAACCTTGGTGTAAGTGGATTAGTGTGTTCACGAATCACAGCCACCTCGCTTTAGGACTACTTCATACTTATCAACGGGAACAGACTTCGAAATAGATAAGTTGATTTTTGATCGGTTGGCGAGCCATATGTTTCTATGTTGAAGATTGAATCGGATTATTGTTTCATGATTGAAAAGTATTAACCTCTAGTTATCCATATTTATCGTTACTAGGAGAAATGAAAGTGATTTGATTTTGACCTTTGTCATCACCGGCTTTCTGTCGTGTGCCATCTTTGATAGAATGACTGTGTGAGATAGTGTTACAAGTTTGGCTGTGTATGTGTATTTTCCCCTACACCTTTATTCAAAAACGAGCCAAGTCAAACTCGTAACATTGTCCAATGAGCAGTCAATAGTCACAGCAAATATCTTGTATCCTTCATGTCATACACCACATTGTTTTGCTGAATGCATGCATTTGTGCAATGGGCGGTCTGCTTTTCTACAACTATAGAGCTCATGTATGTGCGTTTGTGTTTGCTTGCTTGTACGCATGCATACCCATCTCACACAAGGTGATGGATTAAAACATGTCAAACAATATAGGTGCCATAAGGAAGGTAAGTTACATATCTTGGTGGTAGCGACATCAGGGGCCGGTGTTTTGCAGCTTTTTGTTAAGCATATGCCTGATTTAGGCCGTTCGGGGATTACGGTCCTGGCTTGAGAGAAGTTTGGCCCTCGATGTGGTCACTAGATATAATAAGGAAGCGAGGCAGATAAAATAAGGATATAAGGATGCTAAGGCAAATAAATGTGTGCTTATGGTCCCTCTAAATAGAGATAATCCCTGTCCATCTCTCACTTAGAGCACGTTCCCACTGATAAGGTTTTGGTCTGGAAGCAGGAGGAGGGAAGAAGGGGAGAGGGGGGGATCTTGTTAAAGAGTAGGACTAGCCAGAAACCTCTTCATCTACACGCTGCAATAACGATTAACATACTACAGCCGCAACACTGAGGTTCTCGACTAAG
>JAWQFJ010028486.1:167500-170354 GCA_034096865.1 Theodoxus fluviatilis
TCATCATCATCATCATCATCATCATCATCATCATCATCATCATCATCATCATCATCATCATCATCAGTCATCACCACCACCAATATCAAGCAGCAGCAGCAGCGGCGGCGGCGGCATCTTCAAAATCATCATAATGATCAAATTCGTCATATTGAGAATATTCAACATCGTCAGAACTAATATTATTAAAACCATCAAGATGATGGATGGAATGATGCTGGATGGATGGATGGATGATGATGGATAGGTGAATGATGGATGGACGGATAACTAATGGATGGATGGATGGATGGATGGATGATGGATGGATGGATGGATGAATGGATGGACGGATGGATGGATGGATGGATGATGGATGGATGGATGATGGATGAATGGATAAATGGATGATGAGGGAGGGAGAGAGAGAGGGAGGGAGAGAGGGAGGGAGGGAGGGATATATTATGATGGATGATTTCAAAGTTTCTCTTCTTACTCTGTTAGACTTGAGTGCCGCGTTCGACACAATAGACCATGGAATTCCTCTCACCCGTCATAGAAACATTTTTGGCATTGAGAACTTAGCACTCTCTTTCCTGCATTCACATATCTCAGAACGTAGACAGACTGTTTCGATCTCGGGTTTTACTTCTGATCCTACACCTCTCAAGTACGGAGTCCCTCAGGGCTCTTTTCTGGGTCCTCTGCTGTTTCTACTCTACACCCAACTACTCTCCAATGTAATAGATAGTCATTCAGTCTCTCACAGTGAATTTGCCGATGATACCCAGCTCTACAACTCCTCCCATCCCAGTCAAATCCACTCTCTTCTTTTTACCAGCGAACGCTGTATCTCTGACGTGAAACGGTGGATGACCCGGAACAAGCTCCAACTCAATGACTCGAAAACGGAAGCACTCCTGATTGGCGGCGGAGGCGAATCGGATCAGGCCCTCAAACTAACCATTGGTCACAGTGACATCGTTTCTCTCAGTCTGTTAGAAATTTAGGCGTCATGTTTTTGACATGACCTGTCAATGACAGCTCATATCAAGAAAGTCTGTCAGTTAGCATATTATGAGTTAAGGAAAATTAGTACCATGCGTCCTTGAATCCTCCACACGGCCCACGCCTTCGCTGGGCTTAGCCAATCGCTGGCGCGGAAACTAGTCTATTTTTAGCGCAGACTTCAGTGCCTCACACTGGTGTCTCAAACACGGCACTGTCTGGAACCAGCGTCTCTTTGACTCCATCACGCGTTTTCGCTTCGGTTCTAGCCTATCGCACAACCACAACAAAATGGTTCTTCACTGCCAGTGGGGCACATACTCTGGTGAGTACGAAGGCGTCGCATCCAAAACACGAGTTTTTTTTTTCATTTCCTCTTCGCACCAGTTCACCTCGGTACCTCGAGATCGCTCTCGTCTCGCTCTCTCTGTGTGTGTGTGTGTGTGTGTGTGTGTGTGTGTGTGTGTGTGTGTCTGTCTGTCTGCCTGTCAGTCTCTCTCTCTCTCTCTCTCTCTCTCTCTGTGTGTGTGTGTGTGTGTGCGCGCGCGCGCGCGCGCGAGTGCGTATGTGTGTGTGTCGCTGTGTGTGCTTGTGTGTGTGTGTGTCACTGTGTGTGCATGTGTGTGTGTGTGTGTGAGTGTCTGTGCGTGAGAGAGAGAGAGTGCGATCGAGTGCGTATGGGTATGTCTGTGTGTGTATGTGTGTGTATCTGTGTATGTGTGTGTGCGAATGCGTATGTGTATGTCTGTGTGCGTGTGTGTATGTCTGTGTGTGTGTATGCCTCTGTGTGTGTGTATGTGTGTGTGTGTGTGTGTGAGAGAGAGAGAGAGAGAGAGAGAGAGAGAGAGAGAGAGTACGACAGGAAGGCAGGCGGGCAGGCAGCGAGCGCGCGAGCAGACGGCCATTCAGTGCCGCTCGATCACCACGCGCTCTCCAGACCCACAGCTCTTAGAAACCTCAGCCAAAGCATATCTTAATTTCGTTTAAATAACATAAGTAGTATTTATTCATACCCCTGTCTGTCACAGTCTGAGAAAATCTTCTCACTGCCTGGCAAAAATGAGACACAAATGCTGTCCGGAATACAACGCAACGAGTCAGTATGTGTTCGCATGGAAGCCATTTTTTTGCCTGCATGTGACACCACGCGAGTTCCCGCGAGAAAGGGTTGTGGCTGTGGAGGATTCAATTATCTTTCTCAGCAGACCACCAAAACGCTCATCACATCACTTGTTCTGTCTCGTCTCGACTATGGAAACTCTCTTCTCGCTGGCATCCCTGACACTCTGCTTAGCTAACTCAAGAAATTTCAGAATTGCGCTGCTAGGTTAGTTTTTCGATATCCCAAGAGTACCCATGTCTCTCCACTCCTACATACACTTCACTGGCTCCCCATCTCTCAGAGGATAGATTATAAACTTGCTACTTTGTTCTTCAAGGCCATCAACAACACCGCACCACACGCTCTTACAGAAATTCTTACAGTCTACACGCCCTCCAGATCTCTACGCTCAGCTGCTGACTCTAGAATACTTAAGGTCCCCCGCCGTAACAAGAAAACTCAAGGACAGCGTGACTTCTCCTATATTGGACCTGTAACCTGGAATAGTCTCCCTCTCTCAGTCCGTCATTCTGACACTCTGTCCCAGTTCAAAAGTGCTCTAAAGACCCACCTCTTCCAATCCGCTTTTCCCGCTGAGCTGCTTCGCCTTACTTGACCTTGCCTGCAAGTGCTTTGTATATTGTATAGTTTGTTCTATTGGACTTTAGTTTTTGTTTTGTTTATGTGTGTAGTGTGTGAGTTTTTGTGGGAATGTGGTGTTGAGCGGTTGTGTGAGTGTTGATTCTTTGGATTGTAAACGCCATA
>JAWQFJ010028487.1:0-11077 GCA_034096865.1 Theodoxus fluviatilis
TGACTGACTGCTTCTGTCATTGCTGGTGTCCCTATTCCCCCTGTTGACTGACTGGCTGCTTCTGTCATTGCTGGTGTCCCTATTCCCCCTGTTGACTGACTGACTGCTTCTGTCATTGCTGGTGTCCCTATTCCCCCTGTTGACTGACTGACTGCTTCTGTCATTGCTGGTGTCCCTATTCCCCCTGTTGACTGACTGACTGCTTCTGTCATTGCTGGTGTCCCTATTCCCCCTGTTGACTGACTGACTGCTTCTGTCATTGCTGGTGTCCCTATTCCCCCTGTTGACTGACTGGCTGCTTCTGTCATTGCTGGTGTCCCTATTCCCCCTGTTGACTGACTGGCTGCTCCTGCCCAGGTGTCGCCCTATGACTATGAGACTCTGGCCTTCCTGCTTGAGGAGCTCAACAATCTGCAGCCCTCGCCCAGCCTGGAAACGGTAGGACCTCTCCTCTCCTCTCCCCCCTGGGCAGCTCAGCCTCTCCCTCCTCCTCCACATTTAGACTTTTCCCCATTTGTGTTAGAGCCTCTCCCAAGTAGAAACATGTAATCCCTTCTTTCCTGATAGAGCCCTGCTTTGTTCCCTGAATGTGGTATTTGATATCCTTGCCTTCCTTTCTTCTAATCCCCCTATGGGTTTGGGGTAACAATTGACCCAACGTGTCTCCCTATGCAATTCGTAAGAGGTGAATGACTAGGGGCACCGTGACTTGATTAACGCTTACTACACACTATTCTAATTTTTGTGCTAAATGGCTTTACATAGCCTAAAAATGCTGATAGGCCATTAAACACTATCCATGATCCATCCATTAATCCATCCATCCATCCATCCATTCCTTTGTTCTAAAGACTGAATCTCTCCTACTTCTAGTACTGGTCTACAATAATGGAACTTGTGTAAAGAGAGAATTCAACCACCCTACAATATGTCAATGCTTTCATTATATATTCGTTTTTGACTCACATGCGAAGCAAAAGTGAGTCTATGTACTCACAGAGCACCACACACACACACACATACACACCCAGCTTCACGTCGGCGGCTCAGCGACTTGACAGCCGCCTGCGCAAACATCGCCATTTTCCTTCTTGTGCGTGTATGCTATGCCTATTTCTTCAATGCTACTCCAAAAAGCTCTGGATACTACTCTTTGGCATGATGGTGGGTTGGCAGCTCTGTCAGTAACTCATCCGTGTCGTCTGTCCGCGCGTTCTGGTGTCCGTGAAAAACTTTAACGTTGGATTTTTCTCGGAGACTATTAAGTCCATCAACACCCAATTTGGCATGATGGTGTATGATGACAAGGCGTAAAAAACCATACACAGTGACTTGACCTTGCTTCAAGGTCAAGGTCGCAGGGGCCTAAATGTTGTCTAAAAAACAGCAATTTTTCACATTTTCCCAATTTTCTCTGAAGTTTTTGAGGTTGGATACCTGACTTATATATGGTGTATAGGGCAAAGTAATCCCTATCTTTTGATACCAGTTTGATTGACCTTGCTTCAAGGTCAAGGTCACATGAGCTCTTTAAAGTTGGAATGTATACATATTTTGAAGTGACCTTGACCCTGAACTATGGAAGATAACTCTTCCAAACTTAATAACATTGTAGTACACATGTTATACTTTCATACTAGGTCACCCGTGTGGTCCGTCCGGGCGTCTGTCCGGGCAGACCGGGCGTCCTGTAATACGTAATAAACTTTAACGTTGGATTTTTCTCGGAGACTATTAAGTCTATCAACACCCAATTTGGCATGATGGTGTAGGATGTCAAGGCGTCAAAAAACATACACAGTGACTTGACCTTGCTTCAAGGTCAAGGTCACAGGAACTCTTTAAAGTTGGATTGTATACATATTTTGAAGTTACCTTGACCCTGAACTATGGAAGATAACTCTCCCAAACTTCATAACATTGTAGTACACATGTTATACTTTCATCATGAGACACATTTGATCACATATCATCAAGGTCAAGGTCACTTTGACCCTTATGAAATGTGACCAAAATGGGGTAGTGAACCACTAAAAGTGACCATATCTCATACTAGAAAGTGCCAATAAGCACCATTGTGCTTCCTATGTCTTGAATTAACAGCTTTGTGTTGCATGACCTTGGATGACCTTGACCTTGGGTCAAGGTCACATGTATTTTGGTAGGAAAAATGTGTAAAGCAGTTCTTAGTGTATGGTGTCATTGCTAGGTTTAGTTGTTTGTCCTTGACCTTGAAGGTCACCTGAAGGTCAAGGTCATGTAAAGGCAAAGGTCAAGGCCATGTAAAGGTCAAGGTCAAGCATGTGAGTCGTATGTGCTTTGCCCTTCTTGTTTCTGAAACAAGTCATTGTTTGGAATCCAGTTTTTCATGATTACATGTCTTGTCAGTTTTTCATGAACTACTTCGAGCGCCAGTGCTAGTAGTTAGAATGTCACTGAAACCTGTTTGATGTCTAGTTGCAAAGAGAAAATCCTTGTTTACACCACAGGGCTTGAAGCTTTTGGACCATCTCAAGGTCTACACCAGAGTAGCTCCCCCTTCAGACTATGAGGTCAAGAACAGGACTGAGGGCAAAGGTGAAGAGGTCAGTATGTCTTATTCATCTGCACCTCAGCAATTGATTATCATTATTTTTTAATATACCACTTTTCATTGGGAAGTTCCACTTCAGACCACAACAAAGTCCCCAAACACCAGATTTAGCTTCAGCAACACCCACAGTTTATTGCCTTTGCTGCCATTGTTTAAAGAATGGAGGTTGACCTTGCACGTTAAAGAAGAGTGCACAGTGATGGTGCCTTATTCGTGCCCAATATACTCATGCTTGAGACAGAAATTCGTATCAATTACCTCATGCTAATTGTGTCTGATTATGTATTTTAAAGATCATGAACTGTAATATTATCCATTAATTTCCACATGTAGATAATGAAGATTTGTCTGTCTGCCTGCCTGTCGGTAAGATATTTCTGCTGTTGAAGGCCCATGGCATGTGTGCTGTTGTCCCTGAGGATGCACCCTGGTGCGCACCTTACGCTGCAATGTGCTTTATAAATGACTGAAATTGTTTGGCTTCTTTATATTTAAAAAAGTGTCTTGTAATACCAAAAAATGCAGTACCTTGGGCTTGAGTCTACTGAACTGATCATACATTTCTAGGGAAGGCAAAAAGTGTTCTCATCATGCATTTCCTGGTCTTTTTGCATGTAAATATGCCTCAGGATTCCTTTGGTCAGAAGCTTTCACCCTAGCCTAGCGTTGCTTTGGTGTTGTTCTCAACTGGCAGTTATACCTTACTCTTCCATAAGAAACAGATACAATGCAAGGTTACTTTTTGACATAAGACCACTGCTCTCTCCTCTGTCTACAGATGGGCAACCTGTTGGGCTGCCTTCCCACAGATACAATGCAAGGTTACTTTTTGACATAAGACCACTGCTCTCTCCTCTGTCTACAGATGGGCAACCTGTTGGGCTGCCTTCCCACAGATACAATGCAAGGTTACTTTTTGACATAAGACCACTGCTCTCTCCTCTGTCTACAGATGGGCAACCTGTTGGGCTGCCTTCCCACAGATACAATGCAAGGTTACTTTTTGACATAAGACCTCTGCTCTCTCCTCTGTCTACAGATGGGCAACCTGTTGGGCTGCCTTCCCACAGATGCAATGCAAGGTTACTTTTTGACATAAGACCACTGCTCTCTCCTCTGTCTACAGATGGGCAACCTGTTGGGCTGCCTTCCCACAGATACAATGCAAGGTTACTTTTTGACATAAGACCACTGCTCTCTCCTCTGTCTACAGATGGGCAACCTGTTGGGCTGCCTTCCCACAGATACAATGCAAGGTTACTTTTTGACATAAGACCACTGCTCTGTCTACAGATGGGCAACCTGTTGGGCTGCCTTCCCACAGATACAATGCAAGGTTACTTTTTGACATAAGACCACTGCTCTCTCCTCTGCCTACAGATGGGCAACCTGTTGGGCTGCCTTCCCCCTGCCAGCAACAAGAGGCTGCCCTACCACTCCCTCATGGGGAGTAATGCCTGGAAAATCATCTGTGAGTTTGGAGGAAAATGAGCATCTTTCCCCTCTCGGAGGCAGAATGCTTAGAGAGAGGGAAGGCAGAATGCTTAGAGAGAGGGAAGGCAGAATGCTTAGAGAGAGGGAAGGCAGAATGCTTAGAGAGAGGGAAGGCAGAATGCTTAGAGAGAGGGAAGGCAGAATGCTTAGAGAGAGGGAAGGCAGAATGCTTAGAGAGAGGGAAGGCAGAATGCTTAGAGAGAGGGAAGGCAGAATGCTTAGAGAGAGGGAAGGCAGAATGCTTAGAGAGAGGGAAGGCAGAATGCTTAGAGAGAGGGAAGGCAGAATGCTTAGAGAGAGGGAAGGCAGAATGCTTAGAGAGAGGGAAGGCAGAATGCTTAGAGAGAGGGAAGGCAGAATGCTTAGAGAGAGGGAAGGCAGAATGCTTAGAGAGAGGGAAGGCAGAATGCTTAGAGAGAGGGAAGGCAGAATGCTTAGAGAGAGGGAAGGCAGAATGAGGGAGTCTACTGTCCTAGCAAGCTGCATTTGGGTCCAAGTGCTTGTGGCCAGGGCAGAGAATGCTGGCATCTAAGCGCTCACTTGTTCTGTTAGCTTAAATGATTGTGCCAGCAAAGTGATTGAGGAAGTAGATAAATTGCTACAAAACAATTTGAATCGTCTGGAAAAATGAGAACATGAAACAACTACTTTACGTCTTCTACTACACAAAGAAAGAGATACAGTTGACTATTTTTTCCATAAAGATAAATGTGTTTTTCAAACAATATGTTTTTCACCGTTGGTAATGGTTTTGTTTCTAAAGTAGAATGTTTGTAACTTTTGTTACTGAAAATGTTGTCGTGATTCTTTCGGTATGGTGAACTTTCTGATAATTGTCAAACATATATTGAAGTAATTTGTACAGGCAAGAAAGAAAACAATGCAACAGTGAAAAAAGCAAGTGGGGTAGGACTTGTAGATACTCCAGTCGTGACTGAAAATATTACAGATATGGGGAATGAGTGAAATTTGCCTGGCGTTTTTTGTTGCAGCACCAGAGCTGGACGGCAACACTATCAACCAGTGGGTCCCCATAGCATCCTTGCTTCAGGTGAGGACTCGGGTGGCACACCTTCCGTCCCTCACTCACCGCCGTGAAACACTGCTACCATGCTCTGTCTACCATGGCCCAGCAACCCTCAGACCTCCTTTTACTATAGACAACAAGTAATCAGTAAACAACATCACAACATTATCTTTATTTTTGTCCATTTTTTGTTCTTGAGGGAAAAAACTTTGGGGGGGAATTTGATCCCGTCACTGCATTGTAGTGCCCAGTGACAGGTTTTACTCCAGGGTAGGAGAGGTAGTGTGGTTGAAGCACCTTACCCAAGGATGCAACTCTGAGATCTGTGCAGATTCAAATCCCAGACCCATTAGCCACAAGTGTCTGCAGGTCGTGCGCTTTCACCACTGGGCCAAAGAACCACACACACCGAGGAACTGGTAGCTGAAGTGGCTTTGCCTTAAAAATCATATATACATGTATGTCTTTAGTTCAACATGTCATACTTGTTTTTCCACAATCTGAAGAAGTCAACCATAGAATTTTGGAGAAAGTTATTAGATTAAGTTTTGTCATCTTATTGAACACAAGTAAAGGATGATATCTTAGCAGATTATTTTTTTTAATCTGTCATTCATAATTTCTCTCATTCCAACCATTTTTGCAATCTGCCTACTAATCACGATGCAGACTTCACATACAAACTCAAATTAAAGGATTAGAAACAAATCTTTTTTCATAGAAAACTTCTCCTAATCCAATCTGAATCTCTCTCTCCCATTCCAGCTGTCGGCAGACGTAGTCTACGTTACGGCGGTGCAGAACATTGTCAGCCAGCATGTGGCTGCCAGAAAGCTGGTGGGCATGGCTTCCAATCGCTCAGCGGTGGACAAGCGCTGCCTCAACTGGGGCTTCGACCCCGCATCCCTGGCACTGCTGGAGACAGTGCGCAGTCTGCTGGGCAGGGTCAGCAACTGCTCCACCGCCATGGCCGGCGCTCGCTGGGTAGTCAAGGAACTCCCCATGGGTGAGTGGTGGAGTTCCATCACTGGTGGTGGTGGTGGTGGTGGTGGTGGTGGTGGTGGTGGTGGTGGTGGTGGTGGTGGTGGTGGTGGTGGTGGCAATGGTGAAGGCAACAGTGGTGATGGCCACAGTGGTGGTGGTGGTGATGGTGGTGTTGATGGCCACAGTGGTGGTGGTGGTGGTGGTGATGGCCACAGTGGTGGTGGTGGTGATGGTGGTGTTGATGGCCACAGTGGTGGTGGTGGTGATGGCCACAGTGGTGATAACGATGGTGACAGTGATAATGGTGGTGGTAGTGCTATTGGTGGTGATGATGGTGGTGGCCACAGTGGTGATAACGATGGTGACAGTGATAGTGGTGGTGGTAGTGGTATTGGTGGTGATGGTGGTGGCCACAGTGGTGATAACGATGGTGACAGTGATAGTGGTGGTGGTAGTGGTATTGGTGGTGATGATGGTGGTGGCCACAGTGGTGATAACGATGGTGACAGTGATAGTGGTAGTGGTATTGGTGGTGATGATGGTGGTGGCAATGGTGATGGCCACAGTATTGGTGGTGATGATGGTGGTGGCAATGGTGATGGCCACAGTGGTGGTGGTGGTGGTGATGGTGGTAGTGATGGCGGTGGTGGCAATGGTGATGGCCACAGTGGTGATAATGATGGTGACAGTGATAATGGTGGTGGTAGTGGTAGTGGTGGTGATGATGGTGGTGATGTCCACAGTGGTGATGGCCAGGGTGGTGGTGGTGATGGTGGTGGTGGTGGTGATAATGACGGTGGTAGTGATGGTGGTGGTGGTGGTGGTGATAATGATGGTGATAGTGGTGGTGGTAGTGGTGATAATGATGGTGGTGGTGGTGGTAGTGGTGATAATGATGGTGGTAGTGGTGGCGATGGTGATGGACACAGTGGGGATGATTTTAGCATTAGACAGTAGTAATGGTGATGATGAGTAGGATGGTGGTTGGATAGTGATAGTAACAGTCATAGATGACAACATCTATTGTCAGTAAGTGATTGCTGCATCGGTGTGGATGCAATATCTGTCAACTTGTCAGATCATCATTTCTTTTTCCAGGATTTACTTGCGTGACACTAAGTCCCTTGTCACTCATTAGTGCATGCATCAGATTTGCTCACCTGGCCATGTTCCTTTTTCCAGGAGGGGAGAAGGTGCTGGGCCTGAAAGGCTGCATGACCTTTGCAGAGAAGTGGTACCAGGTCTGCCCCGATGATGTGAGTAACCTGTGGTACAAGCATTTGATGTTGTTTCCCTTTAAACTCAAGATTAGGCACAACAACAAAATTGTTGTGTTTAATTAAGGTAACATGACAACAACAACAAAAAAATAGTCAGTAGTTCAGCCTGAACTTTTTAGTTGTTTTTTGTGCGAAAGACCAGATTGAAAATTAACCAAACCTTCTTTCACCGAAAATGCGTTTGAAAACTTATACGATGGATTCCCTGAATGCTTATGGGGCAGGGTAGATGGAACAGCATGCAGTTCATCGTTTACTGTCCTTTCTTCTGCTTCTTCTTCCTCTTTTGGCATGATCAAAAAAAAGTTTAACGTAGACAGAAAAATATAGAGTTGATTGGGTCACCATAACCACATGTATTTTTATGGAGGGGGGCCTTACTTACAGGTCTCAGTGGTGGTCTGAGTGCTAGTGTATTATCATGGACATGATGGAGGGGGGCTTTACTTACAGGTCTCAGTGGTGGTCTGAGTGCTAGTGTATTCTCATGGACATGATGGAGGGGGGCTTACTTACAGGTCTCAGTGGTGATCTGAGTGCTAGTGTATTATCATGGACATTATGGAGGGGGACCTTACTTACAGGTCTCAGTGGTGGTCTGAGTGCTAGTGTATTATCATGGACATGATGGAGGGGGGCTTACTTACAGGTCTCAGTGGTGATCTGAGTGCTAGTGTATTATCATGGACATTATGGAGGGGGACCTTACTTACAGGTCTCAGTGGTGGTCTGAGTGCTAGTGTATTCTCATGGACATGATGGAGGGGGGCTTACTTACAGGTCTCAGTGGTGATCTGAGTGCTAGTGTATTATCATGGACATTATGGAGGGGGACCTTACTTACAGGTCTCAGTGGTGGTCTGAGTGCTAGTGTATTCTCATGGACATTATGGAGGGGGGCTTACTTACAGGTCTCAGTGGTGGTCTGAGTGCTAGTGTATTGTCATGGACATTATGGAGGGAGACCTTACTTACAGGTCTCAGTGGTGGTCTGAGTGCTAGTGTATTGTCATGGACATTATGGAGGGAGACCTTACTTACAGGTCTCAGTGGTGGTCTGAGTGCTAGTGTATTCTCATGGACATGATGGAGGGGGGCTTACTTACAGGTCTCAGTGGTGATCTGAGTGCTAGTGTATTCTCATGGACATTATGGAGGGGGGCCTTACTTACAGGTCTCAGTGGTGGTCTGAGTGCTAGTGTATTGTCATGGACATTATGGAGGGAGACCTTACTTACAGGTCTCAGTGGTGGTCTGAGTGCTAGTGTATTATCATGGACAATATGGAGGGGGGCTTACTTACAGGTCTCAGTGGTGGTCTGAGTGCTAGTGTATTGTCATGGACATTATGGAGGGGGACCTTACTTACAGGTCTCAGTGGTGATCTGAGTGCTAGAGTATTATCATGGACATTATGGAGGGGGGCTTATTACAGGTCTCAGTGGTGATCTGAGTGCTAGTGTATTCTCATGGACATTATGGAGAGGGGCTTATTACAGGTCTCAGTGGTGATCTGAGTGCTAGTGTATTGTCATGGACATGGGAAGTGGAAAATAAATGTCCGAGAGATTTTGTGACAATCACAAGAAACCATGCTGATTCCACTCTCCTCTGTGCATGCATCATCCTTTCTTTTAGAAACTTGATACATAGTATGGGGAAAATAGATGATGACTGTTCCTCGTGTGTCTTTCATGGTAAACCACTTCATTTTAACAAGCTTCTTAGGTACAACAAAGGGGTTTGGAGTCCCCTCCAGTATTTATGGCCTTTGAATAAAGTGAAACTTGAGCTAGTAGAAATGTATAACATTGTAAATGTAGATAAATAAAATTTTTCACTGAAAGTCACAGGAACTCATCCATCAGCACGACCAAATGTCACACATGAAAATCAAAGTCCCATTTGTTCAGTGAAAGCAAAGGTGAACTCTCGTCGCTGCAGAGTTCAGAAAAGGCCATGGCACAGACAGCCTTTGAGAAGTTTGCCGAGATCCACCACCAGCTGTCCACGGAGGGCGTGCTGTACTCGCATGGACTGACGGAGCCACAGTACCTGGAGCTGTCCTGCAAGCCTAAGGAGCTCATACCCCGGCTGTACCAACACCCCACCTTGGTACAGGACTCCGTCACCTCAAAAAGACCTGGTGCGTAGTGGTCCTTGGAAGGAATTCAGATTGGAAGGAAGGGTGGTGATGTGGAAGGTTGTTTGGAAGGAAACATGGATGAAAATGGTGAGTAGGATGGAAGGAAACAAAAAGTCAGGAGAAAGGGAGATGGAAGAAAGGAAGAATGATTGGGGAAAAGGTATGATTACATGGAAGGTGTGTTGGGTGGAAGGAAGAATAGCAAACAGATGAATAGATGGAAGGCAAGATAGAATGGCCACAATGTTGAATATAAGGATGAATGATGAGATGAATTGAAAAACTTTGGGGGGAAAAGTAAAGGTGAGATTTGAAGGTTAGCAGGTATAAATTTCACACAGAACGTGGAAGTCTAGCATGAGGGAAGTCATGTCCATACATGTATGTGTTTTCTATCCATACTGACCAGTAGACAACTCATAGGTATATGACCTTTCACCTCGAAAAAAGATTTGCATAAATCTTCCCCACCCACGTGGCCACCCCATAAGCCAATGAAGTGGCTTCATCCATAGCGTCATAGCCAGTGAAAGGGAGGCAACTCTCCCTTTTCCCGCGCATGCGCTCAGATACCAGGGTACTGGCCACGTGGCCTCACTTTCGACTTTTCGACTGGAGTGCATGGATGTACTTTGGTTTCCTCCAGTCTTCACTTGTGTGCGGACTTTCTAGGATTTGCTGACGGCCGTGGCGACGTTGGCTGTGGGGAAGTACAACATACTTCTACGGCCCTCGCCGTTGTTTCGAATTTCTGTTAATTCGTTTTTGCTTCAAATTCTGTTCCCGCCGGTTTCCTCAGTGCACGGTTCGGTTCAGTTATATTTGTTGTCTGTTGTTGCTAGCTTCGGCTAGGTACGTTGTGGGCGTGTGTCGCTGGTTGCAACGTTTTGTGCTGCGTGCGTGTTCTTGCTACGGCTTGCGTCGAGTTGACGCTGGGCCGCCCGCCATTTTGTTCGCCATTTTGTTCGCCATTTTGGCTTCATGGCGGCGCGCCTTCCGCACCCGCTTCAGGGTACGGAGAAGGTGCGGGTGAGCGAGCGCGGCTCTGTTTCGAAGGGGAAGGGTGGTTTGTCTATTCCTCCTTCCTCTTCAACAGGTAAGAGGTCGAGGTCGGGTTCGAGTATAACTCGTTCGGCCTCTTCCTCCGCGTGTAAGGGGGTGGTGGTGTCGGCGAAAGTTCCTTCTATCGACACCTCTTCCTTACCGGACACTCTGTCTAGGGCGGCTCCAGGCGGCTGCTGCATGTTGGTGGATTTGTCTGCAGCTGCCTTTCTTTCAGCTTCCCAGAGTGTGGCGTCGCACCGGTCGGTTTCTCCTTCGGAGGTAAGTCGCGCCGGTGACGAATCCCTCGGTGGGATGGGCACAGCTATCGATCGCACGGGAGCTCTGCCCGTGCGATCTGATCCGCATGTGGCCTCGGTTTCCTGGCCTTCTCCTGGTCTCCCAGTCGATCATATCCGACACGGGTCGCGATCTCGACAAAGCGTTGCTATCGATCAAAGCGAGGCTTCGGCCGCACGATTCGATCAGCGCGCTGACTTGGGTTACTGGCC
>JAWQFJ010028494.1:5000-15000 GCA_034096865.1 Theodoxus fluviatilis
TTGTATTGCTACTTCCATTACTACTATTATCAAAATCACCACATAAAATGCGGTCACCACTCTCACTGTCGCGCCGTGGCGTCAGACGGCGGGACACAGGCAGCAGGCAGCCTCATTCCCACTGGACAGCCTTGGGACGTGCCCCGAGGTCTGGCTACACCCCTCGAGACGTGAGTCTGGCGCTGCTCTGCATTGACCAGGAGTGGACATACCCAAACACACTTCGAATAAAAACGGCTGTTTTTAACAGCAGTGTTAGTATTAGTATCATTTGCATTATCACAGCTTTTACTTCCACCATTGCCACCGTCACCACCGACAGTATGGATCCCATGGATCCTATTTCCACTACCACTGTTGTCATTAACTCCAAAAGTATCACATGTACACACACATTCACACACATAAAGAAAAGAATGCACACCCTAATACCAAACATTATGACAAGTACAAACATACACAAAACAATCACACATAACATAAGATAATAATTAAAATACATACTAACATTCATGGCTATTACATATGCTCTGGCACCAGGTTTGCATTGCATCAGTGTGATGGATGATATGGTGGAGTTTACTCTTTCTCCGTCTTGGGAAAAAGGAGGGTTTTTAGGCTTGATTTAAATGACGCTAAGGTTGGTTTCTGACGAAGGCTGAGAGGTAGGGTGTTCCATTGGGTGGGCGCTTCGAATATGAAGGAGCGCCCGCCTACGGTTGTGAGTCTTTGTGAAGGGATGTCGAGTCTGAGATTGTCTAGAGAAGAGCGGAGTGATCGGACAGGTTTACAGAGTTTTAGAGAGGTAGACAGATAGGAAGGAGCAAGATGTTGAGGTACTTGTATGTGAGCGTGTTGAGCTTGTATTATTATTATTATTATTATTATTATTATTATTATTATTATTATTATTATTATTATTATTATTATTATTATTATTATTATTATTATTATTAAACATTATTATTATTATTATTATTATTATTATTATTATTATTATTATTATTATTATTATTATTATTATTATTATTATTATTATTATTATTATTATTATTATTATTATTATTATTATTTTTACTATTAAGGTGATAAGGTGCCGTGGTTTAGTCCCTGGTTAGGATGACTTGGCAGGTAATTTTCCATCACTGCAATACTCTTGGTTCTCTTCAAAATGGAGCGCTCACTTTACCCTTTATCCGTGTTCCTTTGCGAGATTAATGACACCTCCTCGCTCCCACAGAGCAGTCACATTGTCTCCCCTTGCAGGAGTGCATTAACCACGGGCAGACATCAAACTGCTTAGGTACGCATCGTTTATAAGATCTGGATTTGGCGAAGGGGCCATCCCTTTTGGCAGACGTGCGAGTCGATTACGTGTCGTAGTTCCGTCCCTGCACTCGATGACTTGGCTGCAATTTCCCATCACTATCATACATTCCATCACCATTCCATTGAGGACATCTTCCGTGCCCACTATCTTCTGCTGCCGTCGCTGTCCGTGGGAGCTGTAGTCGGGCAGCAATGCCTTTTGCGGGCCACCAGGCGTGCTTTGAGATGGAGTCAGCTGCCCGAGCGTGATGAACCCTGTCACTGAAACAGTCGCGGAAAGGCTTTTCCAAAGACTCTATCACTGCCTAAGCCACCTCCATCAGAAGGAGATACACAAGTCTATACCTATTCACCCTTGGCTTGAGGTAATTTTTTCATTCGAATAATATGCAAAAAGTCCAATCTTTTGCTTAAGAAAATATCCCCACAAATCTCGTCCCATCACCACAAAAGAACGAATAATTTCCTCTCCCACCAAGGAGGAACACGACGCTGTTCCTTGAAGACTAATGTTTTCCATTTTCCTGGCAGAGGTTCATTTCCACACGGAGTGGGTGGTGACTTTGGGACATTTCAAATGCTTCCCCGAGGTAGCCCATTTTCGCTCCCATAAGAAGGCATTTCAACGCTGCCAATGAATAGCTTATCAGGTGACCGTCTCACCTCGGTCAGGTCGGTCAGGTCGATAGCCAGCCTGGCCATGGGGGGCTGGAAGGAGAAAAGCTACCGTGACCTTTCGAAATGAATGGACTGTGGGTTTAGGATGAGAGGGTGAAACTAGTATCAGACTTTGGCTAAAACGGAGTTGGGTTTCTTAGGGACGGAAAGGAAAGAAAACATAGAGAGAGAGAGGGAGGGAGAGAGAGAGAGAGGGAGGGAGAGAGAGAGAGAAGGAGAGAGAGACAGAGAAAAATAGAGAGAGACATATATACATAAAGAGAGACAGATATACATAGAGAGAGATAGATATACATAGAGGCAGAGAGAGAGAGAGATACAGAGATAAATAGACATAGAGAAAGGGGTGGGGGGCAAAGGTGAGAAAATAATTATAGTGTGAGAACGGACACATTGGAATAATGGCCAAAGGCACGTGTGTGTGTGTGTGTGTGTGCGTGCTTGCGTGCGTGCGTGCGTGCACGCGTGCGTGCGAGCATGTGTGTGTGCGTGCGTGCGTGTGTGTTCTTTATGTCAGAGGTCCTTTATAAGGCCAAATTTATGTCATCTGCCTCCTCACCTAAACCAAACGCCATATTTGTACTATGCTGTCTAGCTCAATTTCATTGAACAGGAATGATTGGTTTTTAATACGAATTTGTAATAAGACTTTGGTTATGTCAACATTGATGAATCAGTGGAGGTCACAGGGAGACAGTGAAGCTCAGCTTGTATTCTGTTTCGTTTTGGTTGGACAAAAGTGGAGGTTGCATTTCTTAAGCTTGTTCCTTTCTGGCTGATGTGGCACCGGCGTCTGCCCACGTCCCTGGCGTGACGCAACACAGTGTTCACGGACTGTCCAAGGACTGTCCAAAGCCTGCCCTTTGCCTTGAAAGCAGTCCTACCACGTGCCTCGCGTGACGGAACACATTGTTCACAGAATGTCCAAGGACTGTCCAAAGCCTGCCCTTTGCCTTGAAAGCAGTCCTACCACGTGCCTCGCGTGACGGAACACATTGTTCACAGAATGTCCAAGGACTGTCCAAAGCCTGCCCTTTGCCTTGAAAGCAGTCCTACCACGTGCCTCGCGTGACGGAACACATTGTTCACAGAATGTCCAAGGACTGTCCAAAGCCTGCCCTTTGCCTTGAAAGCAGTCCTACCACGTGCCTCGCGTGACGGAACACATTGTTCACAGAATGTCCAAGGACTGTCCAAAGCCTGCCCTTTGCCTTGAAAGCAGTCCTACCACGTGCCTCGCGTGACGGAACACATTGTTCACAGAATGTCCAAGGACTGTCCAAAGCCTGCCCTTTGCCTTGAAAGCAGTCCTACCACGTGCCTCGCGTGACGGAACACATTGTTCACAGAATGTCCAAGGACTGTCCAAAGCCTGCCCTTTGCCTTGAAAGCAGTCCTACCACGTGCCTCGCGTGACGGAACACATTGTTCACAGAATGTCCAAGGACTGTCCAAAGCCTGCCCTTTGCCTTGCAAGCAATCCTACCACGTACTCAGATCTGAATACCCATTCAGTGCACGCCGTTGCAGAAATGGCGTGCATTCTTTCTCTTTTCAAAGACTACAATACTGCAGAGAGAACTGACTTTCGAGTTTGTATCCAGATTTTAAACCAAATGGAAGAGAAGCGAAGTTCCTGTTTGAAGATGTGCGAGGCACAGGGCCATTTATTTGTATCTCGGACAGGAGAAATCTGGATTTATGTATATATATATATTGACATTCGGGAGAATAGTATCTTCTTCCACAAGCCCATTTTCCGATGGATATTAGCTCGCGCAGTACCGCCGAAGTGGGAAAGCGAATTCATTTTAAAACTGCCAGACACAGGGACACATGTTTTCCAGTGCAGGTGGACAGGGCGGCTGCTGGATACGTACCTAGCACGCACTCACATATATATAAAACACTCTTCGCTGGGTTGTGAGTGCGTGCTAGGTACGTATCCAGCAGCCTCTCTCTCCACCTGCACTGGAAAACATGCGTCCGCGTGTCTGGCAGTTTTGAAATGAAACACGCTTTCCCACTTCGGCGGTACTGCGCGAGCTAATGTCGTATGTACATGTACATGTACATGGGGGGGGGGGGGGGGGGGGGTTGTGGTCTGGGCCCTACGTCCCGCACAGCAAATGGATGGTGACGCGCAACACATAGCCTCTCCCATCCTGGGGTAGTGATTGCTGCTGCAATGCAGCTCGCTGCACATGCACGCATATGGCCTCTCCTACCCAAATGCTCCTTCAGGAACACCTTCACGTGGTCCCCCTGTTACTCACAAAGCTTCCTGCAGGTGCGACCGAGCACTCGGCGGTATAACCGGGAACTGGGCAGACTGGGCTCATAAGCCTTGGTTGGCAACCAGTCTAGGAGAAGGACAACTCCGACTTCAAACCCGGGCAGATGGAGCTCGTTAGCCTCGTCAGGCAGTTCGTCTAGGAGAGGGAAACTCTGATGTAAAACCCACCCCTGCGGGCTCGGGGTAAGAATTGACCCACCGCGTCTCCCTGCGCGATTCGTAAGAGGCGAATAAAACTAGGGCTCCGCTGCCTTGTGGATACCTTCGGGAGGAGGAAAGGCTAAGGAGTAAACCCTACACAAATCCGGAGTGAAGCCCCTAAGGCGGTTGGTCGTCAGTCTTGACCTCCTTCCGGCAGCTTCTGCAGCCAGACTGGTGCCAAACGTATCGCTCCGCGTTCCTTTGGACCACACCAGCGAGGCCGAGTGGGGGATTCTGTCGACTGGGCAACCCAGGATCTCCATACACGCTGCCCAGGCTCGCGCCCTGGAGAGGTCACTTCAGTGCCGCTGTTTTGCGGCTCAACCCCGGACTGACCAAACCTGGCGCACACTCCATAGTCTGACGAGACTGACGGATGCCAACAACAATATCAGGGCATCTATTTTAAAATGACACGCTAAGATATGTAAAGTAAAACACCGTTCAACTTTATAGATTAAAATAATATTCATTTCATTACAAAATATAGTAGTATGTCTGTATACAGAGCTTTTGATTTTTGGGGATATATAATGAAAACATGGATGATAGGCTATTTTTTAAAAAAAAGGTAACTTCCAAAGATAGTTTTGTAATATGGCAAATGCCTCTGATACAATATCTGAATATCCTGCCAAACTTGGACTACGAGCCGTTTAATTGTTCAGGAATGGATGAGTTGATTTCGAGGTGTGAGTTTCATTGGACTTTGCCTAATTCTACACACCGCAAGTAAGTGATGGAAATGGAAACGACGTAATTCTGTCTGTATGTCCTGCCTCCGTGATCGATATCTATGACGTTTTATAAAAATATTTTCGAGTTCGATCTGTTTCAATTCAACTATGAAACAGGCCACATTGTGAGTGCTGAGCTGCACAAATGCAATTATACAACGCGTCTTTGTCACAATTTTTTATTCTAAACCTTTCCCCCAAGATAAATTCGATGGGATGATTGACGATGTTATTTGAATAGCACACAATGATATTTATTACCACTGACAAATTATTCAAAAGGAATATTTATTAAATGCAAATACCAACTAGATACATACTGCGTATAGGCTGCTTTTAAATATAAAAAGGAAGCATGATGATGATGATGATGATGATGATGATGATGATGATGATGATGATGATGATGATGATGATGATGATGATGATGATGATGATGATGATGATGATGATGATGATGATGATGATGATGATGATGATGATGATGATGATGATGCTGATGATGCTGCTGCTGCTGCTGCTGCTGATAATGATAATGATAATAATAATGACGATGGTGATTATGATAACGACTCTATGAATTGCATTTCTGCTGAGGGCTGTGATTTGAGAATCAGAATACATTCACTGCGTCTTCCAATGCAATTCGTAATATATCAATCCTAGAGATATCGTGAATTGATTTACGCTTACTCTACTGTAATGATATTCTTGCTCATAGCGTAGCGTCTGTAAGCCGAAGTTCACTTCGGCCTGACGTCAAGTTCGGTACTTTCCGGCGGCGGCACTACATCCGGGGACAGCATTCGATCGGAGAAGGCGTGTGCAAATGGCGTTTGTTCAGAATTTTCCAAACATTGTGCTTGACGTGGAAGACATTCCTGGTGCTGTACTACCGTACAAGGAAGTTGGATCCAACAGTGTGACTGCTCTGAAAAGATGGCTCCTTACACAAATGCTTGCTGCAAAAATATCAGGCCGTAGTTCACTCTCGTTCTGAGCAAGATGAAAATGTTTTCATCAGGATTACAAGCTGGAGCAGGGAGTAGTTTGTAGTTGCTCGTTGCCACATGGAGACTGCATGTGTTGAATATCTTGCACAGCTGCAGCAAACTTTGTTACGGTCAATTGATAGACGTCTCCACACATGTGCGTGTGTTTTGTATGCTCTAGCGAAATGATCAGGTCTAAACATGCTATAATTATCTACCCCGTGCGGCATGAGGAAGAAAAACGCGCGTGTGCACAGGCAGCCCAAGCAGATATCGTGTGACAGCAAGCTTACAAGGCGTCCATACTCGACACAGCCAACACAAGGGAAGAAAAGAACTTCTCAACCCCACAATTACAATGAAGTCGAAATGTTTAATCCTGAGGTGTTAGCAATAATTACGACCTTCATCTTACACGTGTACTCGGGTGGATGAGAGCTTATTTAATAATATTTCATGCTGAGGTGAAAGCAACATAACCTACAGAATATGCTTATGTGTAGACATGTTGGTGAGAACACGTCAAACATTTAATGCTGAGGTGATGGCACTGTGACCTTTTGCAAGGACCTATTCACGTACACAAGTAGGTGTGAACTCCTGTGCACTTATATACATACATGTACGGATGCATAAGACGCCATTGCTGTCCCCCTGTGGGTTCGGAGTATAAGAATTGACCCACAGCGTCTCCCTACGCGATTCGTAAAAGGCGAATAACTAGGGACACCGTGACTTGCTTTGCGTTTTCTCTAAAGTTATTTTCGTGCTTAATGGCCTTACATAGCCTACAAAGGCTGATAGGCCGTAAAACACTATCCATCCATCCAACTGCCATTGCTGTGTGTGTACGTGTCCACGCAGAGAAACTTGAGGTGCGGGTTAATGCGCTGGACTGCTGTTTTAGGCTTGTACAGAACATTGGACGCATCGTAATTCAAATACTTTGAAGTGTAGCCGCCCGCACAAATGCACCCATCGATTGAATTTCTCCGATTCAACAAGTGGGTCGGGCATCGTTATAAAAAAAATACTCCTTTCATGTGGTCTTTGTGCTTGTATCTTGAATCGCTGTTGAATTTTCCCCAGGAGCAGTGTCGAACCATCTTGCAGCACACCAATGGGAACGCACTCTAAGGGATGTCCCCGGATGTTGGTAGACGTCACTCGCTTATCTATTTTTAGATCGCGCCGTTCGCTGCTTTGCCTGCAGACGCTACGCCATTGGGTTTCCATAACCAACAAGGGCTTATAGCCCGTAAAACTCTATACATCCATCAATTAATCTCAGTTCTGCTATAGGTGAAGGTGCACCTGTTAGGTATGAATGATTCAACATTAATCTATCACTCAACTGTTTTAAACTGCTCTCTCTCTCTCTCTCTCTCTCTCCTTCTCTCTCTCACTCTCTCTCTCTCTCTCTCTCTCTCTCTCTCTCTTTCTCTCTCTCTCCCTCTCTCTCTCTCTCCTTCTCTCTCTCACTCTCTTTCTCTCTCACTTTCTTTCTCTTTCTCTTTGTCTCTCTCTCCCTCCCCCTCCCCTCTCTCTCTCTCTCTCTCTATCTCTATCTCTCTCACACTCTTCCTATTTGAACACAAACACACACACACACACACACACAAACACAAACACACACACAAACACACACAGAGGTACGCACGCACACACATAAACACAAGCATGCGCGCACATTACACGCACACACATACGCACAATCACACACAAGCACACGCACGTGCACACGCTCGCACGCGCGCACACACTCGCGCATGCACGCACACACACACACACTCACACGCAATCATACACACACAAGTGCACGCACGCACGCACAAACAAACAAACACACATGCACGCATGCACGCACGCACGCACACATACACATGCGCACAAACACACACACACACACGCACACACACACTCACACACAAGCATACACACATTTACGCATACGCACAAATACACAAACACACACACACACACACACACACAGCACACACACACACACACATGCACGCACACACGCACACACACACACACGAACGCACACGCACGCACACACACACATACACACACATACATACACATACATACACACACACACGCACGCACGCACACGCACACGCAAGCACACACACACATGCACACACATACACACACACACATACACACACACATACACACACACATACACACACACACATACACACACACACACATACATACACACACACATACACACATACACACACATACAAACACAGATCTAAATAATCTCGTGACTTGATTGTCTTGGTGACGTACGTCAACAACCCAGAAGTCACTTATCTACAGCAGGTGTGGAGATCATGGACACACAAGCACCAAAATCACTCAGGCCGGAAGTCGGCAAGAGGGACTGAAATGGCCGACTTCCGGCCCGGGCCACCGAGAAGCTTGCGAGATTCAAGGGCGTGAGTGAAGGAAGAAATCCTGCTTCCCAACCGCGCACTGAGAAAGTGGCAGCCTAATTGTGGACGCAGGTGCTTCCTGTAGTTCCAGTCTCTTCAGTCCTGTGCAGTGCTTCGAATTTAGGACCATGTGCTGCCTGGATGTTCGACATCAGAGTGCTTCTCAGCTCTTGCGGATAAATGCTTTACGGGGATTGACCCCATATCTTTGTCAAACTAGACTTATGGGTCATGAAAACATTGTTATGAAACTAGCTATTGCAGTTTCATTGAGATGTACATAACACTCTTCTCTTTAACTCCACTGTGTTCATTCCGTATGGGACGATAAGAAACATGCTTTCGGTTGTTCATATTTGTTCACTTTTGAACAGTCAGGCAGCTGTGCGCCCAATGATTAAACACATTCAACAATGAATTTTCATCGGCAACCTATGCATTTGACAAGAAGATGTGAGACAATCAGAGAGTAGAAGATATTTAACTCTGTGCATGTTGTTAGTACTACGGAGAACGATTCCCTTTGATCTTTACGTTTGTTAGCACAATATGCACATCCAGACATAGAAGATATTAATATTTCCGCCCACCTTTTCCATTGTGTTTGTTTTTGGAGCAGTCACACGAACTGCCAGTTGTCAAGCGTCTCCTACAAAGACTTTATTAATAGTATGTATACTTGGACACAGACTGTAGGGCTGGACCTGTTGTGCGCACTGAGGAGAAGAGGCATCGCTGGTGCTTTGAGAGCTAACCTTAGGACAAGCCTCAATACAGTTGGTTTGTCTGGTGGTGAACTTACGTGGACAGGTTACTCGAAGGGCAATAAGTGAAGCACCTCTTCAATACTTTTTCTAGAATGCGAAAAACACTATATGTCCACTTTATCCGATCTGCATTCAACTGTGTTATATGTGGCTATTTATGAATGGAATGATCCGTGGGTCACGATCGGTCATCTGGCATTTCAAGTCCACTGAGCTGATTTTTTCAGTAGCAGGCCCCTTCCAAAGGTCCGGCGTTTGCCTTTCTGTGTGGTGTATCTAGTCACGTCCTTGCACAGAAGGAAACAGGATCTTCTCGATTTTTCCGCCGAGTCAGTTCAGTACATTCGATTTGCATTTTCCTTGACCCGCTGCTTCAGCGTGTCTTTGCTGCTGAGCGTCCTTGGTAGACAAACACAGGCTTCTTGGACCGGTGCTGGTCTTTGAAATATCTCGCCGTGGAAGGTGTTCTCTTACATTGATAAAAACGCCAGTTTGCTATGGTAATATTACATTCAATCTCTCTCTCTGTCTCTCTCTCTCTTTCTCTCTC
>JAWQFJ010028494.1:27500-30000 GCA_034096865.1 Theodoxus fluviatilis
TCAAGAGGTATTCTTTGACTCCTGAGGCTTATAGGCAGAGATTTAGGAAAGCTTGCCGTGGTCAGAATGACACGTATAGGGAGTTTGCGTACAAACTGAAACGTGAGTAGTTCTCCCGCTGGTGCAAAAGTGAAGGGGTAGATTCTTTGGAAGATTTGCAAGAATTGCTGATCCTGGAGCAATTCAAGAATTCAGTGGGTGAGAAACTGAGGACCCATTTGATTGAAAGGGAGGTGACGAACGTAGACAAAGCTGCATGTCTGGCGGACAATTTTCAGCTCATACATGGCAATGAGAAAGAGGGGAAGATGAAATTGCAAACGTTTTAGGGAAAGAAGGACAACCGACAACCAGAGATAGGAGATCAAAAGAGATATGATAGAATGGTGAACAAAAGACAAGCGGCGGGTAGAAGCTTCAAATGCTACAATTGCGGGAAACCCGGTCATCTTGCAAGAGATTGCAAGGCCAATAAAGTAGAAAAGGTCGCATTTGTGAGGAGACAGAAAGAAGAAATTCTAGAGAATGAAGGTGGTATCATTAGCACATTGTCTGCCTCAAGACAGGAAAATAGAGAGGATCAGCTGACAGCGAGTGCTAGCAACAAGGAAAGGGAGAGACAGACTGAGACTCTAGACGAGATTTTTCTTCCATACATGTCAGAGGGCATGTTGACGGTAGGTTCTGTCAAGAAACCAGTCAAGGTTTTCAGGGATACGGGCTCATCCATTACCATAGTGAAGCGAAGTCTGCTAGGGGATATGAGAGATCTCCACAAATAGCCAAGTAGTTTTGGCGGGGATCTTTGGGGAAGCCAGGAGTGCTCCCATGTGCTCCGTGGAGTTAGAGACGCGAGAGTTCTCTCGTGAGGTCACAGTTGCGGTCTGTGACGAACTCCCTATCCCAAGAGTGGATGTGCTGATCGGAAATGATGTCGGTGGAAGGAGTGCGAATCTATCCCCAGTGATGAAGAAAGAACCAGACCTAGAGAGAGTAGAGGAGGATTCAGATCTGTTCCCATGTTGCGCTGTCACAAGATCTCAGGGTAGAGACAGGGCCAACATATAATTTCCTGAAGTGGGTCTCGAAGACACCTTTCTGAGTGATATTCTGGATGGAAAAAGCAGCATAGATGAGTCAAAGGACGGAGTCTCTGAAGTCTCACGAAGCGAGACGGGTCCAGAAACGTAAGATCTGACTGACGAACAGCGGAATGACACAACGCTAGCGCCACTCTTGAAAAAGATAGGTCAGAATGAACCAGGAAAGGCACAAGGGTGCTATTACCTGAAGAAGGGGCTCTTGATGAGAAAAAGTCGCCTACCACAGGCCTCACTTCATGATGAGTGGAGAGAGGAGCAGCAAATTGTACTACCTCAGAGCAGGAGAAAGTTTGTGCTCAAACGTGCCCATGGTGATCCCATGAGTGGACACCTTGGAGTAGGCAAAACTTATCAGAAGCTGAAGAAAAGCTTCTACTGGCCAGAGATGCTGGTTGATGTGAAGAAAGTGTGCCGAAACTGTTCATTTGTCTCTCTCTCTCTCTCTCTCTCTCTCTCTCTCTCTCTCTCTCTCCCACCCACCCTCTTACTCTCATTTTCTCTTCCCTTCCTCCCCTTTTCCCAGCCCCCCTCCCCCCTCTCTCTCTCACTCTCTCTCTGTCTCTCTCTCTGTCTCTGTCTCTCTCTCTGTCTCTGTCTCTCTCTCTGTCTCTCTCTGTCTCTGTCTCTCTCTCTGTCTCTCTCTCTGTCTCTCTCTCTCTCTCTCTCTCTCTCTCTCTCTCTCTCTCTCTCTCTCTCTCTCTCTCTTACCACATTTGAATATTTTGCCTCAAGGGCTGAATGTAAGTAAGAAAGGCAATACTGCCTAATACACTACCCTTGTAAAATAAAGTTCGTTCGTTCGTTCTGTCTGTCCTGACTTAAGCGCAACAACTTGGTACTGGTAGTCTGTTGGCTTGGCCTAATGGCAGTGAATCGATAATAAACTTGGCAGAAATAGACCTTAAGTATCCTAAAATGTACAAGACCACTCAAATTTCATGAACTATCATCCATTTTTATACAATTTACAGTGCAAAATATGAAGCGAGGGAGTTTACAGAAAAGAACGTTATAATTCCTTTACAAACACGTAGTAACGTCAGTTGCCAAATGAATGGCTCAGATGGTAAAGCGCTGGACAATTGTAACTTTAGGTCATGCGTGAACGGATTCGAATCCGCGCTGAAACTGTTTTCGAACCCGACCTGTTTTTTGTGTTTTTGTGTGTGTGTTCCCCCCCCCCCCCCCCTCCCCCTCTTTTCTCGAGAGATTGCGGGTTTGAACCCAATTTTGTGTGTGTGGGCCAAAACCTGGAGGTTCAGCGCCAGCGGTTTTTATTACGTCATGCGGTGACTGATTACGTCATACAGTGCTGGACTGTGTCAAAAGGAGAGGGAGAGGATTTTTCGTCTTCCAGAGCAGTGGTGCGTTGGAGACGATGGATAGACTGAGTTGAT
>JAWQFJ010028494.1:35000-55000 GCA_034096865.1 Theodoxus fluviatilis
TATTTTCATTTGTTTGTTTGTGTTTCATGAAAGTGTTGTGTATGAAGTATCTTTATTTATGGATAAAAAGATAATAGTTGTTGTGGGTTTTCTGTAATTTTTTGTTAATGCCGACGCTGGACATCTGATGGTGGTTACAGGAGGACTAAAATGTAAAGCTATTTCTGATTTGAAGAAAAAAATTGCGCGATCGCGTAATGCTGAAAACCAGCAAAATTGAAACGTTCTCCGCCAACTGTGGAACAGAACGAGTCAATCCTGTTAACACGATGCATAACTGGTAGATTTTTAGGCTAGATTCGCTTCGAAAAGTTGCAGATAATCTGATGGTGTTAGACTGCAAGTGTAACTTTTCTGACTTGCATTCCACTCAACACATTTTTGACTTGGTGGACATGTACTCGATTAATTGACTCGATTAAATTGAACTGATGTATTTGATATAAATTTGTATTAATCCTGAAAAATTATGAAATCATACTTCATTCATTCGCGCATTAGTCTTGGCAGCGTTCAGCGAACGAAGTAAACATCAAACTACTTGGACCATAACGTCAGAGCGAGTAGCAGACGAAACTTCACCGTCACGTGACACAAACCGGCCAATCAGAAGCGATGACGCCGGATGTGAAATTCCTGCTATCTTACGGTGGTAATAATCGGGCAAAGTCTGAATAATCTGAGAAAGAAACTCGAATTGGTTCATTATTTGTATGAATGCGAGTTTTTTGGTCGACTTCGGTAAATTTCGCGCTGCCTCGCAGTGATGATTGTATACGAAGCTGTCGTCTGATAGGCGAAAGCGATCCGCGAAGCCAGCGGTTTCGACCATATCAAAGATCCTATATACACTAAGGTGACTCACTCCAATACTTTGAGCTTCAGATAGTGCCTCACGAGGAGCGCACATGTTTGTGATGTAAAACGTGACCTTCATTACAGTATTACACTACGAGTGATCTTATCCGATACCAGTTGATGTTTTACCCCTCTGCTAAGATTATAATACAACTCATTCGAATTTTACATGAAACATTTAGTTATCTCGATCGTCTGCTGGCGTAGTGGCTACGGTTCGATCGTGTTCGTCTGCTTGGTTCGTAGTGTTGATCATTATGAATGGTATTTCTTGAAATAAGGTCAGTAAGCCTATATGTTAATTTATAACGCTAATATAACCCTGGGCTGTCTTAATTTATCAAAGCTGTATGTTGATTGCGTCAATAGGTCGTGAAATACATTTTACAAATCCAAGCTTCTCGTACTTCTATTTATAGCTGACGCGCGGACCTCAGCGGCACCAGGATAGATTATAAATACATTGTTGTCCTCGAACCTGCCTGCTGTTGACATCGTGTACAATGCTAGTATTGTCTGATGCTATGAAATACGTTCACCAGTAAAAGGTCCAACACATGGAGAGAGACAGACACAGACCTACACACCACAACACATGGAGACAGTCACAGACCTACACACCACAAAACACATGGAGACAGACAGTCACAGACCTACACACCATCTTTGAAGTGCTGCAAGAACAAAACAAAACAAACGAAATGTTTTCCCCCCTTTTTATTATCGATTCACTGCCATTAGGCCAAGCCAACAGACTACCAGTACCAAGTTGTTGCGCTTAAGTCAGGACAGACAGAACGAACGAACGAACTTTATTTTACAAGGGTAGTGAATTAGGCAGTACAGTAGTCGCCGCTTATTAAAAGCACATTGGGACCGAACAAAAGTGTTTTTAATAAGCGGCGTTTTTATTAACCGTTTGCTTGTTGAACATGTCCATCAGTAACGAAGTAAATCCGGACCTTACCAACTGTATTTAAAAAACGGCTGTTTTTATTAACCGCGTGTTTTATAAGCGGCGACTACTGTATTGCCTTTCTTACTTACATTCAGCCCTTGAGGCAAAATATTCAAATGTGGTAAGAGAGAGAGAGAGAGAGAGAGAGAGAGAGAGAGAGAGAGACAGAGAGAGACAGAGACAGAGAGAGACAGAGAGAGACAGAGAGAGAGACAGAGAGAGACAGAGAGAGAGACAGAGAGAGAGACAGAGAGAGTGAGAGAGAGGGGGGGGGGGGGAGCTGGGAAAAGGGGAGGAAGGGAAGAGAGAATGAGAGTAAGAGGGTGGGTGGGAGAGAGAGAGAGAGAGAGAGAGAGAGAGAGAGAGAGAGAGATAGAGAGAGAGAGACAGAGAGAGAGAGACAGAGACAGAGACAGAGAGAGACAGAGAGAGAGAGAGACAGAGAGAGAGTGAGAGTAGCCATAAGTACTGATCAAAAGATCAGATAAAGGCCTTGCGGCCTAAGACATCTGAGGACATATCTATCTATCTAAATCAGTCTCTGTCCTCGCAAATGACGTCACGAATTCTATTCTATTCTATTCTATTGACCCTCCTTCAAAAATCTCCTCGCAAATGACGTCACGTTATACGACGTCAAATGATAACGTCACAGATTTTGCAAAATGGAGTCTGTTGAATCGTTTTCATTAAAACACCAAAATGTAAAAAAGTCACTTTCTTTTCAAACCTCGATTCTGAAAATTTGATAAAAACCGCTGGCGCTGAACCTCCAGGTTTTGGCATATTAAAAAAAAATGTAAAAAAAGATCGGGTTCGACCCCGCAATCTCTCGAGAAAAGAGGGGGAAAACACACACACACACATAAAAACACAAAAACCCAGGTCGGGTTCGAACCCACAACCTCTCGAAAAAAGAGAAGAAAAAAAAGTTTCAGCGCAGAATCAAACCTGGTCATGCATGACCAAGAGACGAACGCTCTACCAGCTGAGCCATTAGAGAATTGCTATGATGGAGTGTTTGTAAAGCATGTAAATCCATTTCTAAGGTATTGGCCCAGGAACAATCGACCATATATTTAAAACATGATGGATAGGTTCAGGAAAGCTCCTATTATGACATGTTTTGTTTTCCTTTGGCATGTCATAGACGCTGAATTAACACTCACACAGTCACACAGAGGAGGAAGTGTATTATACTTTATAGATGTTCACACCAGACATGTGCATGTGTGGTACTGCTACCGAGTACCGTCGTTCTACAAGCAACGAGTCAATCCTGATAACACGATGCATAACTGGTAGGTTTTTAGGCTAGATTTGCTTTGAAAAGTTGCAGAAAATCTTATGGTGGTTACAATCTGAAGGTATAACAAGTTTTGACAAGGAAAAAATCAAGCAACTATAACCATTCTGACCGTTGTCAGCCATGTTTGCAGAAGCTCCTAATCTCGCTGGAAACAAGATTTCATACTCTTGTCGTGGAACCAAACGACGAAAAGATTGACCTGATTTTTCAATACAAACACTGCATTCATTTTGTTGTTTAGACTGCAAGTGTAACTTTTCTGACTTGCGTTCCACTCAACACATTTTTGACCTAGTGGACATGTACTCGATTAATTGACTCGATTAAATTGAACTGATGTATTGGATATACATTTGTATTAATCCTGAAAAATTAGGAAATCAACTTCATTCATTCGAGCATTAGTCTTGACAGCATTCAGCGGACGAAGTACAACATCAATCTACTTCACGAAGCCGTTCTCCCTGACCGTTAATAACATTACATTCATCTGACCTTCAACACACCCCCCCCCCCCACACCACCCACCCCCCCCCCCCCCCCCCCCACCCCCCCAACCCCACTCCCAGCCAAAGCAGATGTACCCACCTACAGCGCAACAAGCATCCGAGGCGCTATGCTAGCAAGTAGCAACCGTCACTGGCTTTCTTGCGTTTGTGCCATCAACATCCATCTACGTGTATGTCTTGATTTGCTTGTTTAGAACAATTCCATCTGTCATAGAGAGACGATTACCAAACTTGCAATCGACGAGCTAGGGCACACGATACCATACGTTGTACTACCGGACCAGAGTCAAACACAAGTAACTATAAAATCCGCCACATTTAGGAGATCGCCGTAACCTCTTGTTCCCCACCGTTCTCTCTACAGTTGCACTATCATAGTACCTGCGGTATAGCTGCTGGACTGGAGCTGAAAGTCCCCACGAACACATGACTTGACGTTGCTTGAGAGCCTTTTAAAATTTTGGTTTGTTAGTTTTTTTTCTACGTCAAATCCGTGCTCTGCCGTGTGTATCGTAGGTCTCCTTTCCCCGATGATCAAGCGGGAGGCGGGGGGGTTAGGGCTGGTGGGCTCATCCTCATCCAGGCCTGGATGCGTTTGGCCTTCTGGAACAGCCTCCAGTATTGACAGTTGCAGACGTAAACTGATCACCGCCACATGACCCCTGTGCACCGGCAGCCACTCTGGAGACCTGGTGAAACCCCTTTGGTGTATCAGATGACTTCTCTGTCGAGTGAAATGCCAACCTCATCACCAAATATAGCTGGGCGATGGGCGCTTGACAAGGAGGACAATGTACTAAGCAGTGTAATCTTTCTTTTGTTCGTGAATGTTGCACGAAAAGGTGAGTTTGACAATCCGGCCAGCTTCTGCGGAGACAAAAGCTACACCATTTCGTATGTTTTTCTTTAGTTTTTTTATCTTTCTAAGTTTGCAAAATGGCCCACAAGAATAAAGTATTCAATGACCGTGCATTCCGCAGTTTACTCTAGATGAAAATACATATCTTATTCGCTCTTCCATGCACCACAAATAATTCCTGATCCAATCAAGTTCACCAATGTCGATGAGTATACTCGTAGTCAGATATTGGCTCTCCTGGTTTTGCACCTCTGTTTCCTACGCGCAAGGCAGTGAAATGCGTAATGTTGCTAAATCATATGTTTAGTCTGCAGCATAGCGCAGGCTTGTTTGCTTCAACCCCTCGCTCTTTGCCGCATAGTAGCAAACCCAGGCAATCCTTGAGTTGCGGGAATGGACGTCACAGTTAAAGGTCGAGCGACACAACGTGCACAGTGAAGGCAGTGGGTAGGGAATAGATTGCACGGTGAAAGATGTACGTCTAATACGAATTAACTGGCCAGGGAGGAGATGGAGAGAGAGAGAGAGAAAGAGCGAGAGAGAAGATAGAGAGAGATAGGAGAAGAGAGAGAGAGAGAGGAGAGAGAGGAGACACCATGAGAGAGATAGAGAGAAGAGAGAGAGAGAGAGAGAGAGAACCTGACTGCCGAGACATGCCGATGGCCGCCTGACCCACTTTTCGGCACTCTACGGATGAAATGATTGGGGATTTCACCGCGGGGGGAGAAACCCATCAATTGAAGAGAAACAAGGGCCCTGTCTTGCAGACAGGAGGAAAAGATCGAAGAGCGACGTCACGAGAGACACAAGCGGAGGAGAGCTGAGGAGAAGGCGATGTGGGCTTCTGCAGGAAATCTGCTTATTACTTTCTCACTATGCTCTAGAGACAGCATGAATCGCATCCGACGCTATGCACTGCAATACACGAACACACGCCAGCAATGCATAAGATACACTCAGTGGTATGCGCACACCTTGTCCATAAACAACCCGCATATCCACATACTTTTATAACTCATAGTGGGATTATACAACAGTCTCACACTAGCAGCGCTAACAAGTTGTCGTGGACGAATGCCCTCAGATACAAACGTGACAGTGACTTCTGCGGTGTGTGTAGTGCTGTGTGTGTGGTGTGTGTGTGTTGTGTGTGGATGTGGCGTGTGTAGTGTGTGGGTTGGGGGGTGGTGGGTTGTGGTTCGTGGGGTCGTGGTGCTGCGGAGGTCGAAGCGCGTTGCGGTTTTCATGCCCTAGCTGTTTGGGTACTAAGGATGAGTAAGTGTTGCGAAGAATGGGTGGGGAAATCGCGGGCGGTCTGGTCGCGCTGATCTAGACCGTCTTCACCTGGACAATCCACGAACCACGCTAACTAGCCTTATCTCTCATCTCTCATCTCATCATCCCTCTCTCTATCTCCTACATCTGCTGCTCACTACTCTCTTCTCCTTCTACATGTCAATCCAACACACATCTCTGTGTGTGTATGCGTTGTAGCTGTGTGTGATGTGTGTCGTGCAGGTGCGTCGATGCGGTTGCGTTGTGCCGTAGTGGATGCGTAGTATGCATGCGTTGGTGTGTGGTCTTTGTGCTTGTGTGTGCTTGAGTGTGAACGGTGTGTGGCGTGGGTGCTGTGTATTGCATGAGCGGTGTGTTTTGTGTTGTGCTTGTGTGTGGTTTGTGCTTGGTTGTGTCGTGTGCGTCGTGTGTGTTCGCGCGGCATGGTCAGCGCAGGCGTCGTCGTGTGTGTGTGTTGTGCTTGACTGTGTGGGGGGGGGGGGGAAGTGGGAAAAGGAGGAGGAGAGGAGAGGGGGGGGAGGAGAAAGAAAGAGAGAGAGAGAGAGAATAAGAGCCAGAGAGATGAGCGAGAGAGACGAGAGAGAGATAGAGAGTATGACTTACAATATGTTACGTACTATTATGTTTTTTATTGTGAACACCAGAGAGACATCAAAAGGGAAGGTCAAGATTACAAATGGATACGAATATGCAGTAATCATCCATAGTACTCATGTTCAAACATCTGTCCAGCCTCTGCCTAGTACAGGAATTCGTGTTTGGCCAAATGATCAGAGAGCGCGAGAACCCACAAATCGATTCGTTTAAAAAGTCGTTGTATGCAATAACCAGCGTTATTCTCTTTAATTTGATGAGACGCCAGAAAAATAACTGATTCTGACAGAAGCGCTTTGGTGGCCTTTAGTAGTCGTCCATCGCCTTCTGTGTTGCTAATCTTATCAGCCTAGAAAAGTCTTATTTGACTAATACAATCAAAATATGAGACCCCACCCCCCACCCCCACCCCCCCAACCCCGTTTCAAAAGTGGACAGATTCATTAGTGCACCACGCGTCTTGGTCAACGAGCATCGCTTATTTCTGGAGGGATCCTTGCAACTCTTTAACAAACGCATCTATTTTGAGAGCGGACAATGACTTGGCGGAGCAACCCATCAACTATCTCCATCTCTCTCGGATAGACGGGAAGACAAGATTATATACTTGGATGGAGCACCTCGGCTGCTTCGTTCATCATGCGAACAATTGTCCACGGCTTCGGTTTGAAACAGTGATTGACGCGTTCTATTCAGTTTGCCGCAAAGGCAATATACATACCTTCAGGGCAACACCGCACAAAGAGACGACCATGCTACAGTCATTTTCTTCCATCAATGGACTGTCGGCGCACCCCGATGAAAAAGTAGGGAGGCAAAGACAGACATACAGGGAGAGAGGGGGGGGGGGGAGAGAAAGAAAGAAAGAGTGTAATGGGGAAATAGGTTTTCGGAAGTATTTCACCTGAGAGAGACTTGGTTTTTGCTGGTGTGTTGGTGGTGGAATTGGTAGTCCGAAAACGGTATAAGGATTGAAGTGGAGGGTTTGAAGTGAGTGGAAGTTGAGTTCTGCCCCTCTGGTAATGAGCGGTGTTCGCTCTGAATGTGAGTTGTGGTGAGTAGAAATGATCGTGTGTTGGTTGTGAGAGGAGGGCGATATAGGAGAGGGCAAGAGGAGAGGAATCAGTCCGCCTACTGAGAGGAGAGAGGAGAGATCGGTCCGCCTACTGAGAGAAGAGAAGAGATCGGTCCGCCTACTGAGAGGAGAGAGGAGAGATCAGTCCGCCTACTGAGAGAAGAGAGGAGAGATCAGTCCGCCTACTGAGAGGAGAGAGGAGAGATCAGTCCGCCTACTGAGAGGAGAGATCGGTCCGCCTACTGAGTGAGAGGAGAGGGGAGAGATCGGTTCCCACACAGGAAAGAAGCAGAGGAAGAGAAGAGAGAGGCAGACGAACAGAAGAGAGAAGCAGAGGAAGAAGAGAGAGAGAGAGAAGCAGACGAACAGAAGAAAGATCGGCACCGCACACACAGCAGAGTCGGGCAGAGAGAGAGAGAGAGCGGGCAGTGTTGGTAAAAGGTTGGTGCGAGATTTTTACACTAGTCGATAGCTTTTTAACTTGTCAAGGGCTGACCTACGTATTTATTGTTTTTATGTAAAAAGGCTGACCGAAATTTTACTTGTGCTTTTACATTTTTCCCCGTTGGGAGTTGAGTATGTAAAGAGAGTAGATGCAATTTTATAAGATTGAGTTATTTAGGATGTTGTTTTTGAGCCATATGTGAATGTAACTTTTTTTCTACCCCCTGTTACGAGTATTTTTATGTTGAACATAAAGACGTGTAAGTAACCCGGAACCTGTTTTATTTCGTTTTTGTGGATCCCCGTATCAGAGAGAGAAGAGTCAGAGAGAGAAGAGAGAGAGAGAGAGAGAGAGAGAGAGAGAGAGAGAGAGAGGAGAGAGATGCAGGCGGGGAGACAATGGACAGAAGGAATGTGAGATGTCGGGGTGGGGTTAGGGATGGGAAGAGGATGGGGTAAAAACGGACGGTCAGACAGAAAGATGGACAGACCGAGAAACACAGACACAGGCAGACAGACGCACGCGCGCGCTATACGGAGACAGGCAGATGGACAAATACACAGGCACGCAGGCAACTAGTTCAAAATTAGATAAGGTGACATGCAGGCAGGCAGCTAGGTAAGGAGAAAGGCATGCATGCAAGCAGACAGACGAAAAGGGAGGCAGACAGGCAGACAGACGAGAAGGTAGGCAAGAAGGCAGACAGGCAGACAGACGAAAAGGTAGGCAAGGAGGCAGGCATACGAGAAGGTAGGCAAGGAAGCAGGCAGGCAGACAGACGAGACTGGAGGCAGGCAGGCAGACAGACGAGAAGTTTGGCATGGAGGCAGGCAGAGAGACAAAAAGGTAGGTAAGGAGGCAGGCATGCAGACATATAAGAAAGTAGACAAGGAGGCAGACAGGCAGACAGACAAGAAGGTAGGCAAGGAAGCAGGCCGGCAGACAGACGATAAGCAGGCAAGATCAGGCAGGCAGGCATTCGACCAGATAGGTGAGAAGGCAGACAAGCAGACAGACGAGAAGGTAGACAAGGAGGCAGGCAGGCAGGGTGGCAGGCAAACAGGCGGACACGCAGGCAGACAGCGCACACAGCCATACACAGACGCGCCACAGGGAGCCATGGGGATCTTGCCGGCAGGCGCTAGAAAATGGAATCTGCCCGGATTGCCATGGCAACTCAATACCATCGTGAACCCCTGGGTGGAGCTGAGGTAATGGAGTCACAGAGACAATTAAAAACAAACGCCGAACCATCACGCGTGAAAATTAATCAGACTATGCTATGCATACATTTTCCATTTTTGAAACATCGTAAAACATGATAAAAGGCCTCCTAAGTATCAAAATGCAACCTTGATGCGACTTCCCTTTTGCGATGTACTCGCCTCACCACCACCCACCCACCCCCAACTCCCCCGATCTTATACTTTCCCGCAATGGTGTGAGTATATGTGTGTATGTGTGTGTGTGCGAGCGCGCGTGTGAGTGCGTGCGTGGGTGTGTATATGTGTGTATGTGTGCATGTGTGTGTGTGTGTATTTGTTTGTGTGTGTGTGTGTGTGTGTGTGTGTGTGTGTGTGTGTGTGTGTGTGTGTGAACGTTTTGAGTTTCCTTAATTGAATAGTGTGTCCATTCAATTATGTGTCGATTTCTATCCCAGTTTTGTTTGCACTGAAAGAATTCTTTCAGTCTTTTTAACCAAATATTTCTTTACCTAAATCGTTGAGTACTAAGAATGACATCGGCTTACCTTCAAACAAATGTGTTCACTTTGCCTCGCCCGCTTCATTTCACAGACTGACTGCATCAGATGGTAAGGATTAGTAAGCGCCGATGGCCCTTTGGAGAGGGGGACAGTGTGAGGGATGGGGGAGGAGGTGAATGTATGAGGGCATGTGATAGACTACGGCTGGGAGGGGAAGTGTTGATGCTGTCTCCATTGGCCATGAATGTCTGCATTACCTCCCTGAGGCGAGTTGCTCACGCTAGGAATCTTGCAAGATCTTGCGAGAAATAGGCCGGTGTCAGCATGTGTCAACGTGACGAGACCAGGTGTAAAAGCAGTCATACGTTTGTCACATGTTGACACCGGCCTATTATTTGCCAACTAGGTAGGGAAAGAAACGCTCCCCCGGCGTTATTTCAGTGCTTCAGCCAGAGCGAAAATATTTTTGAAATGATAGTCGCTTTACTTTATTCCCTAGCACGACTCGGATGTGATTGACTTATCTGTTCAAGAAATAAACATATCATCGCAGGACACTACAATGACGTCTTTATGGCACCTGGGTCGCGACAAAAATATACAGTTTATCACAACTTTCCTCCAAGAATTACGAGTTTGCAATCAAAGTAATGCTCTTTGATTTTTTTCGTCAGCCGAACTTTCGGGTGGGGGTGGGGGATGGGGATCGATTAGTTTTGCCGTGCCTACTTTTTTCGATTATTCGGATTCACATATATTGGGTGTGGGTCACCTCATTATTTAAACATCGGTCTACTGTCTCTTTATTGTTCCCAACCTGTGATCTTCCCAAACCAGGGAAAGCTCAGACTGCATTGCAAGGTACACCTTGACAACGAAGGCGAGCTGTCGTCACTCAGAGTGCGGGTTCCGATGCGGCATGTAAATGTACCCGCTGCAAACGAGACAGCTGACAGTAGAATTGGAAAACTGGGGGGTTTTCTACTTCGACTCTTTCCCTACCTAGCAGTGTTTTCCTATGCATTTCCCATCCCCACTCCTCCTATCCCTCCTCCCTCATTTGATCCCCCCCCCCCCCCCCCCCCCCCCCCCCCCCCAGCTCCAAACCCCGCCCCTTTCATCTTTTCTTTTCTTAAACCTGATTTTTACAGTCTGTGATTTCCGGTTACTTTCAGGGCCATCGGCTTCTCTACGTCAGTAGTCACGATATGCGATTTTTTTCTCTCCCTGTCATTTCAGGCTACTGCTGAAGCTTCAGCACTAGTTCCACGGGACATCTACAGAGCATGCTGTCTCTGCCCTACCACCACAGAATGTTAATGTTCCATACCCAAAAATCACTTCTGAAAATTCTTCTGGGAAGGCGTGTGTCTGGCACTGCGATCTGAGGCCCCCGCAAGAGAGCGAGGCTGCTTGTCGTGCCAACCAGGCCAAGCAGTTCATTGTTGAGGATATTGTGCTGTCACCTGCTCTACAGGGCGTTCATCGTCCAGAGTCACGCGTGGTCCTGGGGCGGCTTTCTCGTTTGGCTCTGCAGCGGTCTAGGGGAGGATTCGGTGCCTACCCAGCTGCATGTGAGCTGCGTCATTACTGCAAATGGAGCCACATCAACTTTTCAGATTCGAAACTGCATTTTTAAATCTCCCTATTTTATCTTAATGATTTTGTACTCTCTGAACATGTATACTGTTTTCATAATCAATAACTGCTTGTTATCTAACTTTCGCGATGTGAGCACTTTTCACCTAGGCACAATTTTCTTCTCCAGCCAGATACACTATAATATAATGGACTGCTGACTGACCTCTCAGTGTATAGTATAAATATAGGCGCAGTGCTGGCTGCGCCGCTCCGCCTTAGTTCTGGCAAAGATCATTTCCGGTTTCCGATGTCTACAGAATGGAGCAGGTAATCGAAGAGATACTTGAGGAAAGTACGCATCATTTACTGAAAATAAGTAATTGAAAAGAAGGAATGAACATTGAAATAGTATATTATACATAAATGTCAATTTATAGCTACATCAGCTCGGACAGCGTAGATGAGTGTAACATTTATGACCGAGATAATACACGACAGACAAAGAGCGAGCCGACGCTTCATGAAGTCAGTTGGCAATTATATTATCAATTATAAAATATTTGTTTAAATAAGTAGGATGGTGTTTTAAGTCAGGGGCACTGCTGCTAAACGTGTGAAATACATATAACAGGTTAAAGATACTACGTCTAGCGTTATACAGCTATTGAAGGCGGTCAGTTTCTATGTATATGTGCCTGATACATTGAATTTGTTATCGTCGTTGTGTTTTCTTATTCTGTGGAACGACAACTCTCTACTTAGGCCTATGCAGGCTCCACAACCAACAATTGCACAGTTATTTCCTGGCATGTTGTGTCAAACCCCTCTGAATCCAACAGACGTAGAGTAGCTGGAATGGTTCCAAAGTGCTTTTAAGCAGACGCTACGTCAAAGACACTTCATATTCAACGGATTGTCAGTCCAACTTCAACCTCTGACTCTTCAATCCGCAAATTACATCATGTTTTTGCACAACTGAATTCAGCTAGAGATGATAAAGTACAGCACAAGAAATAAGCATTACATTCCATTGCTTTGCGGACAGTGGAACCGGCCCAGACTTAGACCGGAAGAGAGCATTGCCAGAACTTTGGTTTCCTGCGCAAGACGGCACTGGCAGACGCGTTTCGCGCAGACAGCGATCCAGTTACTATAGTATCTCTGCTCCAGCTTGTTGAGTTTTCCTTCTTGAACGTCAAAGACTGTTTTCGACTGCAGAGTCAGTCATCTGTCTGAAGATGAAAGAAAGGTTCCCCAAATGCTCCATTAGCTCTGTAGACGACTGACGTCCATAGCTTGGTAGTAATTTCTTCTGCTTACGTCAAAGCCATTTTCGACTTGAGCAGTCGGTCATCTATTGGAATACCATTGAGGAAGTCCTTTCCTTCTACAAGAGCTCAAGAGGCTTCTGACCAGCGTAGCTCCAGTTCGAAGCAGCCGTCAGGTTGAATATGTCCAAGAAAATGGAAAATGCTTTGAATATGCCTCGTTGACGGAATTCCCGAGAAACTTCATTTCCAGTGGCGTATTTAGCTCCTCTTCGCTTCCCATCCCTGTTTCCTACCTGCCTTCCTTCTGACCGTGTGCTGACGTTTCTCGTTTGACGCAAGTACGTCACAATATTTCCACTTCAGTGGGCAAGTATCAGTGCGGTGCCAATGGGAGCAGCTTCTGCCTACTGGCAGACCTGCGTGTGAGCCTGCGAGTGAGGGGAGAGTGGGATGGGAGGTGGGGGTGGGCTGGAGGGTGGGTGCGTGCATGCGTCTGTAGGGATGACAGGAGGGAGCGCGCGTGCGTACACGGGTATGCGGGTGGGAGAGTGCACGCATATGTTGGGTGAGAGGTGGGGAGAATGTGTGCGTGCTTGCGGACGTTTGTGTTATGCGTGTGCGTGCAAGCGTGGGAACATGCATTCGTTTGTGTGAGAGTGGATGTGTGCGTATGTAAGTGTGTGTTTGTGTGTTTGTGTGTGTGTGTGTGTGTGTGTGTGTGTGTGTGTGTGTGTGTGTGTGTATGTGTGTGTGTGTGTGTGCGTGCGTGTGTGTGTGTGTGTGCGTGCGAATGACGTGATACAAATTTGCAACACATAGGACATGAACTGAAAAAGAACATAATTCAATCGTACATTGCCCCTTCGAAACATTATTTTTCAGTTTATGCCGAAGAGAGTATTCTCGAATGTTGCACTCTCACCACAAAACGTTGAGTATTTAACCTTTGCAGTCCATTCTTAAGGACCGTTTGCTTTAAACCAGACCTGTTTTGATGGATAACGTATAGCTAGTTCCAGGCTCTCTCCAAGTACTTTCATTGATTTCCCACGAGACCACTTCTGAGACAGAAGACTTTTACTCCAAAGTTCCCAGTGTTAGCAAACGACCTCTTTTCATCCGTACTGCTTCTTCAAGGCGGTGCAGACGCACAAAGAAATGGACTAAGAAGTAAATGATCGACTGAACAAGCCCAACCCACACTGTTGCTTGTGTGCATCACCTTAACATAAATTCATACGCCACTTGCTTTGTTAGAGTTGCTTTCAAGGAACATTCACACAAGGCTTTGAGCAGGAGTTATGAGACCACCTAGCATTATCTGGTCAGTCGAATGTCCATGACATTGCATTTTGACTTCCACACTTATTGATCACAACAACATTTATCTGTACACGTTTCTGATGTTGGTCTCCAAGGTGGTGGAAAGGACGTTTGCCTTTCGATCCTTAATGTAGCTGACAATATTCCTTTCACAATCACTATGGAACGTATTAGCTTTGTTCACTTGACGATAGATCTAATCATGTAGATGACAGGCGATCGTGTCGAGGAGTCGTGTGTCAACATCTCTCTCTAGATTAGCGTTGTCAGAAAGGACAGCAAATTCTCTAACAAGGAATCGGTTAACTGATTTCGAACCGACAGTAGCTCTTCAAGCTGCATCTTTAAAATGCAAGGTCAATCAACGTACACAAGCAGCCACGTTGCTCCTCAGTCAACAAGCGTTCGAACCCCATGTGGTCCATCTAATGCGCAACCCTTGCTAGGTCCACTTCCGTCCGGTTGGATATGTTGACCAGTCGTTAGACTAATGAGAAGGTAGTAACAGACAGCTGTCTCCAATCAGTGGCATTGATGACCAGCGACCTTGCTATGCTGTCTCCAATCACTGGCATTGATGACCAGCGACCTTGCTATGCTGTCTCCAATCACTGGCATTGATGACCAGCGACCTTGCTATGCTGTCTCCAATCACTGGCATTGATGACCAGCTACCTTGCTATGCTGTCTCCAATCACTGGCATTGATGACCAGCTACCTTGCTATGCTGTCTCCAATCACTGGCATTGATGACCAGCGACCTTGCTATGCTGTCTCCAATCACTGGCATTGATGACCAGCTACCTTGCTATGCTGTCTCCAATCACTGGCATTGATGACCAGCTACCTTGCTATGCTGTCTCCAATCACTGGCATTGATGACCAGCTACCTTGCTATGCTGTCTCCAATCACTGGCATTGATGACCAGCTACCTTGCTATGCTGTCTCCAATCACTGGCATTGATGACCAGCTACCTTGCTATGCTGTCTAAAATCACTGGCATTGATGACCAGCTACCTTGCTATGCTGTCTCAGCTCACAATGCATTGCGGGTCGAAGCAGATCCATTGTCGATCGATAGCACGATCTGAGGAAAGAAGAAGTGATTAGAATTTTAATCTATCTCTTCCCGTGTGAGTCCAGGACTTGCCCCACTGACAAGCCTACCGTCAAGGGAGACAGGGGCAGCAGGAGAGACAAAGGTCGTTGAAGGGTAGGGCTTGCTGCGTGTCGCTCTCTGACGGTTAGCTGGAGTGGCACTCCATGTACCTGTTCCTCTTTCTCGAATACTTCTTTCTACGTCTGCTTGGCTGATTCCTCGATAAACTCATGCTCAATCCTCTCTCTCTCTCTCTCTCTCTCTCTCTCTCTCTCTCTCTCTCTCTCTCTTTCTTTCTTTCTCTCTCTCTCTCTTTCTTTCTCTCTCTCTCTCTCTCTCTCTCTCTCTCTTTCTCTCTCTCTCTCTCTCTCTCTTTCTTTCTCTCTCTCTCTGCTCTGCTCCGCTCTGCGAAGAAATACATGTATAGTCTGTAACATAACACAATTTGAGCGATAATATCTCAATCAGTTTCACCAAGCATCTGATCTTAACGGTTAAGTGTTATGGTTTACGAAAACACTACGCCTTTCATCCTTATCTAAGTCCTCCAAATAGTCAACTGTTATATGCGTTATTGCATTAACCTTGATTAGGAAAGAAGGAAGGAAGGAAGGAAGGAAGCAAGGAAGGAAGGAAGCAAGGAAGGAAGGAAGGAAAGAAAGAAGGGGCTTGGGGGCCTTTCAGCTATTCAAGGCTATGTAGGGTCTCAAAAAGTTGATTTCGGATCTTGATAAGGCAATCATGACACTAGAAACATTTTGCTCCTGTTTACCTCCAGATGGTACAAAAACTGATCAAATATTTGAGCACACAACGCAATGCACATTGAAACTCTTATCTGCTACTTTTTCCATTCTCTGCAAAACATAAATGCATTGATGCGACAATTGCGGCACTGTGTAAACAATTTCAAGTTGTACGCAAATATAATTCAGCGCAATCAGCACAGGAGCATATACAGCCATGGTTTTGTTTCCGAAAAGGGAACTGTACTTCAACCTCTAAGTGCTATTGCGGAATACAGTCCATACAATTCTGTGCGATACCGCAAATCGCACACTCACCTTACAAATAGCACTTTACGCTTCCTTTGCACTCAGAGTGCAACGTGCAGGATGACAAACTGCGCCAAGAGGTGAGCGGTCGTCCGTCAAAGCGCTGTAGAGGCAGATATGAAGCGCTTGTGGTGATTTGTCTGCGTATGACTCAGTTGCCAACGAGCAGCTCACCAACTTCACGAGCGGGAAACGGGAGCCATTGGATTCCGTACCGCTACACGTCAGGGGCGATGGCTTGATGCAGGGAATTGCATCTGTGTGACAAACCCAGACAGTCCAACAACTACAGAAATCAGCCAGGGAGCTGAACTCGTCTTCATGAGAAAGAGCGGCCCGTCGCTAGTAAGTACCAGACCCCTCCAGCTGTCTTCGTGGGAACTTCCATAAGCTATAATGATTGCTTTGGTCTATCACCACCGGCACTTAAGTTCTCTGTAGTTGTAGTTTTCTGTCGTAACGTTCGGCATCAGTTAAATATTGTCGCCGACGCTCCTGCTTTTTACGTGTTAGTGGTAGCATTCAACAGACAGTGGAGTGCTGGAGTGGTGCTTGAGTCACGGTCTAGCTGTCCTGGCAGCTCGACAGAAAGAATCTCAGCAGTCCCGATGCCTCTAGTAGTCGTTTTGACTGCCTAGAACTGCTTCTGGATAAGTTTTTGGAGAAAATAATCTTGAAAATGCCGACCTTGTTGTCGTAAATCTGTTCGTGCGTGTAATTCCGCCTGTGCGTGAATGGGTATACTTGGTGAATATCTGCGATGCACCTACCCTCCTGTGCGACTGCGTTAGCGTTGGTTTAACGTCTACGGCGTGCCAAAGCAAAACAAAAGTAGGATCTTGTCAAAAATATAAAGATTACGAGTTCCTGGCAGCTCACTCCCCACCCCCACCCCTCTTCCCGTGCTGTACCTTCTTGCATGAGTACATGGTGAGTCCCTCAGCCTTTACTCGGTTGTTGAAACCCTCGTCTTTTTGACAGGCGAAGATAGGCGAGCATGCTTTGGGGTTTGACAATGTGCGAGGCGCAGTGCTGTGGTTCTATCTATGGAACGGGAAAAATCTGGGTGTATTTAAATATTTTAAAATAAAGAAATGAAAGCATTGATGCCTTTGTTCCAGCTATGAAGGTGGCATTGAGCGACTCCGATCGTATGATGTATTACAACTTGTTGAATGCAGGACTACTGCAGTCGTTTGCGTCTGGCTGAGTGCGGCGTTCGAAGCTGCGTAGATCCCAGAGTATCCTCCTTGAGCAAAGTGACTTCCCCACCCATGAGCAAAGTGACTTCCCCACCCATGAGCAAAGTGACTTCCCCACCCATGAGCAAAGTGACTTCCCCACCCATGAGCAAAATGAGTTCCTGTGAGGTCTGAGCTGAAATTTTGTGAAAAATACTTTCGGCTGCGTTTATCCCCAGCTTGGTTGAATGTTCCACTAGAAATTGAGATGGCGCTGGAGTGATGACCAGGGGGAAAAGACGTGCAATTTGAGCATCTACAAATGGGTGAAATGTCACATGATAAAACTTCACCTTTTGAATGTTCAGCCTAACCAATGGAGGAAATCAGCATCCACGGCAATGAAACACACTCAGCCTCAACACCAAGATTAATATTTTACATGCCTAACGTTGTAACTATCCATATATTCTCGCTTTCACACACGTGTGTGTGTGTGTGTGTGTGTGTGTGTGTGTGTGTGTGTATGCGCGCGCGCACGCGAATCGTACTTCGAGACGCAAAGCATACAATTAATGCTATCTGCTGCAGAATGCTCCAAAGCCTCACTCCTGTACTGACCTTTATTCCTAAATGAATGAAATTTTCACCAGAGGTTTACTCCATGAAAGAAACAATCCTTAATGAGTGAGAGGAAAGTTTTTTAAGCTCAACACGAGGAAGGAGGTTAAGAGAGTTCAGTAAATGTAACAACAAGTGAAAAGTTCAGATAGAAATGGTGCTAATCAAGGATAAACAGCTGTAAGGCAAACAGTTGATATAACAACTTTCATAGTAGATAAAGTTTGCTTAGGCGAAAGATCAGTTAGAAATAATCATTATAAATCATTTGAGCGCAAGTAGCTGAGAAATCTAATCAATAAGACCAACACTATATTTTCGTTGCCGATTTCCCGTGCCTATTTCTATCACCACACCCCATCTCGGCTCTCATGGCCAAAAGCAGAGCCAAGTAGAACCTTCCTTACTTCCTTCCTTCCAACCTACCTTTCCTTCCTACCTACCTTCCTTATCAAGGTCAACGAAAAATGGCTGAATGCATTAGCAAGTAAGGCCTACAGTAATATCCATAAATAACACCTAACCGCTTCATTCATACCACCAGCTGATCGACTCTCCTTGGCAATAAGCAGTTTGATATAAGTATGTGTTTTGCCTCAATTAACGTCGTGTCCTTCGACAAGCCAGTAAAAACACCGTTACAAGTAATGAAACTTTCGTGACAATATAATGATAATATATGTTTTGGTGCTGTTGAGGCTTCTTTTCCGAGGTCATCACAAGCTAAACTTGCATCCAGAATCACGTAGGCATCATTCTGACAGGTAGCCTTGACTAATATAAGTAATAAAGAAATAAATCGTATACGAAGCTTTGTAGCGGGTGCGTCTGAAACTCTCTACTAAATCGAAATTCATATTGACTTGTCTGAAGAGAGACAGGTCATGTAACTTATCATTCCAAGGGATTCAAGTATTAAATGACTGCACTCTCACTGCGCAATCACTGCTTCATAATGACGCCAGTGCCACCATTACTGTAATGAGTAAGATGAGGGCTTTCATTCGATTAATGAGGTAGTCAACGCTGACGTCATTGCTCGAGATAATCGAACGAGCGTCTGAGAGTCATGGACGAAGGAATACAGATAACAACACTTCAAGTCTGCGGCAAGACATGTCTTACTGGCAGCCTGAATCAATACTAGATATCCTGACAATAAATCCGCTGCACACACGTGAAGTTCAAGGGCTGATTATTCAGAACGGGGTGCATTATTTGAGCAAAAACAACGACAACAACAATAACAATGTTGTGAAGATTCTAGAACAAGCGAGACTGCTGTAGTGCAACGAGCTGTTTACATCAGCCTCTCCACCCGTGCTGTTGCCTGGCGACGCGGCGGAGAGGGGCTAAATTTGTCTTGGCTGTGTCACGTGACGTCAGTCAAGAAAGCCGCAGGAGTGTGCAGTACACTACTCAAAAGAATTCAAGGGCCACCTTCTTTTTTGGCACTGTTTACAAGAACTTTGTTTTAATTAAAGACGCGTCATTTTTTTGACAAATAATTGTTTCAAATGAAACCCAAAGTGCAAGCCAAGGTGTTTTTGAACAGTGTTCATGAGAACTGCTCAACACTGGGCCACAAAAGAAACGGAAAAATCTCGTTAAAATGTTCAATTTCCAAACGCCTGTGGCTGACCGAGCAGACAAGTGCAGACTGAAAACTGCTCTGCACCTGCAAGCGGAATCTTTTCTGAGCACATGTCAGCCATTTGCACTGACGAGTGGCCAGTTGAAATCCATTTTTTTGTAATTTTTAACCATGCCCCCAAGACGCCGCCTAACTGACGCTGAAAGAGGAATGGCCATTGCGTGGCTCAATGAAGGTGTGGCAGTGCGGGAAGTTGGCAGGCGACTCCGAGTGACACATTCCGTCATTCAGAGGCTAAGAGACCGCTTCCATGGCACTGGAAGTGTGCAGGAGCCACGCAGGCCTGGACGCCCGCCAACGTTGCCATCAGTGATCAGACTGTTCGCAACCGTCTGCATGCCGTTAACATGCGATCAAGGCGCCGAGCGGTGCGACCGCCCCTCACCCAAGCTCATCGGGCAGCTCGCCTGGCTTGGACACGACGTCATTTGGCCTGGACCAGGCAGCAGTGGTCCAGGATGCTGTTTACCGACGAGTCCCGCTACACCCTGTCCTTCAACGATGGTCGAATTCACGTCTGGAGAAGAGCTGGAGAGCGCTTCTTCGACGCAACGGTCGTGGAGCATGATCGCCATGGCGGCGGTTCTGTGATGGTATGGGATGGC
>JAWQFJ010028494.1:60000-75000 GCA_034096865.1 Theodoxus fluviatilis
TCAGGTCTGACCAGGGACATACACATGCAGATCAGTTGACTTCCATGGCTTTTAACTCCTTAAACGTTTTATCCACATAAAAACGCAGGGTTTAATATTTGAAGGGAAAGTATGATAGTCTTCAAATGTAATGCATTATATCGTATGAATTCGGTCTCGATCTCCTCCTCTCTTTCCCTCTCTCTTCCCAATCTGCCTGCCTGCCCGCCTGTCTGCCTGCCTGTCCATTTGTGTGTCTATCTTGATGTGTGTGTGTCCGTCCGTCCGTCCGTCCGTCCGTCTGTCTGTCTGCCTGCCTGTCTGTCTGTCTGTCTGTCTGTCTGTCTGTCTGTCTGTCTGTCTGTCTGTCTGTCTGTCTGTCTGTCTGTCTGTCTGTCTGTCTGTCTGTCTGTCTGTCTGTCTGTCTGTCTGTCTGTCTGTCTGTCTGTCTGTCTGTCTGTTTGTGTTTGTCTGTCCCTCCATCCGTCCGTCCGTCCTTCCGTCCGTCCATCCGTCCGTCCGTCTGTCTGTTTCGTTCTCGTTTGCTCGCTCGCAATCTCTCGCCCCCATATCCGTTCAATTAACCGACTTAAATGAATTAGCCATTTCACTGCATCCTCAAGGTTGGCAAGCCCAGTGTTGATCCTCTCTGAATCCGCAAACGACGATATTTCTTTATACTAACTCCTCATTAGGCGATGACGGCAATATTTCCACTCAAACGCTTCTTCACGAAAGCAGCTCCAACATGCGCGTGTTTTCTGATGTCAGTATCCTTTCAGCGCGGGACTCAGCATGCTTCATACCCAAGCACAAACAGACGCCACTCTCGGCCGCACCAGCTTGATGGCCGTACTTCATCATCATATATAGAGACCCTAAGCTGATCGTTTCACGAACTAAGTCTCATCGCCATTGTTGTCTCGATAAACACGGATGCCGTAATGGGTCCTGATGCATTATAAAATCTTCCACGGAATGCCCAAAATCCTCCACATATCTTTGCTATAGCCCACCCGGACGTCTCCCAGAGCGCTCTCAAGACAAGACAAGCTCATCACTGGATAATCTTCAGGTGAACCCACCAGCGTCATGTCGGTTTAGTGGGAGAATGTCAACATTATTTTCATAGTTAGGGCCGCAGAGTCTGGAACACCTCCTCGAGATGACACTAATCCATCTACTTTACTTTTATTTTTCTCCCCATTACGTCACATCCTAATCCGAGGCATCAAGGGCGCTCTATTCCTTTGATGAAAAACGTTATGATAGAAGCATTTCATTTGGGAGTGCAAAAATTGTTGGATTCGAGCCTAATGCAGGAAGAATGATGCTTTAATCTGATTTCGCTACTAGGAATGGAGACGTGATGAACACAAGGATACTGCTACTAAAGAGGCATTCCGCCAGATGAGCCCTCATGGCAAAACAATTCAAATAAGCAGGCTACATAATTGCAGAGACGGCAAGCTTCAAGCCGCTGAAAGTACAACTTTCCACCCACTGAAGGAAATCGACATGATTAATCTTGTTATCTTACCTCCGAGGCAATGCAAACACCAAAGTTCATCGGGTAGAAGGTGCTTCAACTCCATCCCATCGCCTCTTCTCCGGGTAACCGTCAGTTTAGATGTTCCCATCAAGAAGTTCGTAGCGTGACGCCACGGCATCGATGGTTGCTCACCCAAGGTTGCTTACCACCGTCATCGTGACGAAGTCGGCTGCGCGTTATGAGTTACGAGGCTCGGTTCCAACAGCTCATTCCAGTCCCTTCGGCACGGCGAAGTGCGAGCAAAGTCTAACTTCCGTGTCATTGGGTAGATCTAACACATTCCATCATATGCACACAGCAATACGGCATACAGACGGACATCAGTCGACATGATACTCACATTGCAATTCGTGACAGAATGCCATCAAGTTTCGAACGCTCAAAGTTCTTGTCGAAATTATAGACGGGAAACGCACCCAAGAAGAAAAGTCATTTCCTTACAACACCGTCCTGATTGTGTCATGATTTAATTGCTTGGTAAAAGTATATATACACAGTGATTCTCTAACGGCATTGATGCAGAGTTGAACTGAATTTGATCATGATGAAACTACGCGAGCTGTTTTTATATAATCATGCATCGACCTAATATTGTATCCTCCAAAGACGCAATGACAGACATACGGTAACGCATGTTTGTTTCATGCTGTTGAAATGCTTTGGGATCAAACTTCCCTCAAATTAGCAATAAATCCGATTTAGATACATAGCACTAATCTGTGTTTTCAGCCTGCCTCTGTTCAATCCCTGATTTGACTGCAGAACGAATCCATTCAAACAACATAGGCCTGAGCATTTCACAATCTTCGTTGAAATGCAGGATCAGAATTTAGCCCCAAAAAACTTTTTTTCTCTGGAATCATAGTATGGTAACACGACAGAGCGCAAAGTTGTCGTTATCGATAGAAATACGTATGAAACGCAGTGCCAGATAAACTTCAACATTAAAGTGTCTTGTGCCTGAAAAGGAAATTGGTACTAGTGAAACATTTGGCCGGACGTTTCTCACCTAATTATTATGCAGCGCTGCATACTGGCAATGCTAAAAAAGATCACAGACTAAAACCCATTTGACATCCTCCTCCTCGTCGTCGTCGTTGTTATTTCAACTACCTTTTGTCGTCTCTGTTAGTTGGTATATTTTTCAGTCCCTCTAATTTGCTAGAGAACTCAAGGACACAATATGAACTTTCACACTCCCTTTAGGAACGTTAAGGCTACATAGCTGAAGCCTCCTCACAAGCCTGTCGAAGGTCCCTTTAACCACTTGGTGTCAAGACAACATGATGATGTGTGGGTTTGGTCCCTTTAACCACTTGGTGTCAAGACAACATGATGATGTGTGGGTTTGGGTTCCTTTAACCACTTGGTGTTTAGACAGCATGACGATGTGTGGGTTTTGGTCCCTTTAACCACTTGGTGTTTAGACAGCATGATGATGTGTGGGTTTTGGTCCCTTTACCACTTGGTGTCAAGACAACATGACCATGTGTGGGTTTTGGTCCCTTTAACCACTTGGTGTCTAGACAACATGACGATGTGTGGGTTTGGGTCCCTTTAACCACTTGGTGTCAAGATAGAATGGCGATGTCTGAGTTTTGGTCCCTTTAACCACTTGGTGTCAAGACAACATGACGATATGTGGGTTTTGGTCCCTTTAACCACTTGGTGTCTAGACAGATTGACGATGTGTAGGTTTGGGAAGGATAGTCCAGCTGAGTCTGATGTTTTGTCAGGTGTAAACTTTCATTGAAGAGTGGCATATACCTTTTTCAGCGTCCGCCTAAAACGCGAAGAGGGACTGGTGATGTTGTTAAGGAAATATCACTTTCGCCTGCCTTCATCTGTCCCGCTTTCATGAATGACTTTGCATTTCTTTTTTTAAAATTGTGTCCTCTTAATAGTGTTCCACGTCTTTGGTGGTCGAGATTGTCCCAAAAGTCATGCATCAGGCTCTCATGTCGTTTCTTACATGCCAAAGCTTGCTCTCCTAAATATCAGATTCCATGCGTAATCAAGAGACATCTGCCGAGGAGAAAAGTGTTTGTTCGATTTTCATAAGAACGAAAACAATCTGCCTTAAAATTAAGAATCGGCATGGGATATCGTGTCCATTAAGAATTTATAATTACACAGTGAGACAAATGTTTCTACGACCCAAAGATTCAGGAGGGTTTTTTCAATTATACAGACTTTGACACATATCACGACTGTCCCTCATAGCTCACCATGATCTCATTTTACCTTCTGTCATGATCTACAGCTTTCTTTGGATAGCTAACGACCTTGTAGGACAATGCACTAAACTTCAAGACATTCCATATGATCTTCCTGTCAGCTGACGGATACAATACCCAAGTACACACACACACGCACACACACACACACACACACACACACACACACACACACACACACACACACACACACACACACACACACACAACTTTATTAGACAATAATAGTAACGTCCTCTGCGAACTGAAATTCACTTCGCGGTGAGGAATCCTTGCATTCTACGCCACACGTTGTGCTGGCACGTCACCTCCGGTTGACTGCGATGTGAAATTCGCAGGTTTTGCCCATACGTACTTCGTGAAAACAGACAATTAGCCGAACTCCTTTTCGTTGAGTATTTTTGCATTCTTCAGTTGTCCTAACGTTACTGTAATCACAAGAAAATGATACCATGTCGTTTCAACTGCTGATTTGTAAAATGAAAAGGCTTGACTGACAAACAGTAAACATTTCAGGCGTAGTTTTAGCGACCAACTGGTTGGCCTACAAAAGACTAGCGACCCAAAAGATGTCACGCTTCACGTTTTAAATTGCTCGATTTTCCTTACTAGTTAATCAAAACATCAAGTTATGCGATGCTTGCCTTATTTCATGAGTAAATGGAAAGTCTGGTGCTAAATGTATGGTTATTTAATCGTCAGACGGCTATTTTGTGACTGAATTTCGATTCCCTTCATCGTGATCGTGTCAACACTTCGTCTGCTGTTCTATTCGACATAAGAGATACGAAGTTCGTCACTTTCTTGTGATGCGCGCGCACCCTGATTTAGATTCGAATTTCGCCACTGCGAAGTGGATTTCAGTTCGTGGAGGACGCTACTATGATTGCATATTGTCTTACTTTTTCTTAAGAATTGGCTGACTTACCACTGTCCAAACCCAGCCATTGTTACAGGCAATGAAGTGATCATAGACATCTCTGTCCCTTCGAGGAAGAATATAATTTAGGGAATGGGCATTAGCTGCACTGGGGAATTACACCAGCTGATCTGTTTCATCCCATTTCGACGCTTGAAAGTCTTCACCAGAAAAGGTGCACCTCTCGGGAAAGTCAATCTCTTGGTAGTTATCTGCGGGAAAAACGGATGTGCTTTGTCTTCTTCATCTCATCGACTGACTGTTGGGTAACACATTTTCTTGTGTAACTAGTTTCATAATAAATGTGGTAAGACGACTTTATCATTGACCTAAGAAGGCTCAATCCAGGAAGCTGGTGAGAAGCTCAGTGTCATCTGCGTCTACAGCTTGGCGTATTCCAGAAAAGACTGAATATCGCTTGCAAACACAGCGCTGCACATGTAACACTGCACGTTTTCCCCTTTAACAATTCCGGGGTTGCTGCCACCTCGAGGCGACAGAAATCATGGAGAGCGCTTCCTGTGAAGAACACATATTCACAACCCTCACAGTGACCTACTTCTCTCTCAAGACTTGCCTGCGCCAAAGAAAATTAATGGGAAACAATCCACTAGGGAGAGCAAGGCCAGGTTCTATTCATAGGTGGCCGCCAACAATGTGAGAACGACAGACCTCTTGACGCTACCGCGCTCGACGCTCCACACAGGGCAGGGAGGTTGGCAGTGAGGCGTTAAGAGCGACAGGGAGAGACACACTGAGCCAGTCTAAGAGGAGACCGAGCCCATCTTAACAACACTTCCATCTCCTCAACGTACAGCAAGCCCCAAGGGGGCGCGCTGAGCTTGTTGGGAAAATATCTGAATGACTGCGGTATATCCTGCCTGAAAGGATGACTATAAGAACGCAGCTTATGACTGGTGCGACACCGCCATTACCAGGAGATTGTGTTCTGGGCAGGCATGTCACAGAAGCCAAGGCTTTCAATTTTCTCCTCGACGGAGGCTGCCTTCACCCCGGCCTGGATGCCGTAATTCTTCGAGTTCTTCGACCTCTTCCGTCTGGCCGCCTTGGTCTATTCGAAGTTCCGAAATCCTTCTTGCATTACACTATCATTTCTTACCCCGCCCATCCTATGCCTGGCTAGTTTTGGAGATGAAGGGTGAAGCGGTCTGAGCCATAGATAAGGGTGAAAGGTCACCTTATTCATGTATCTAACAGAACGCTTCCTTCTCCACTGTTCCTGGGTTTTCTTGCTCCCCTCTCCCGTGTCTTCGTCGTCACCAAACATAGGGTTACCTGGGTTACGGTTACGGAGAAACTCTCAAGTGCGGTTTTGGTTTAATGCATTTTGTCCGTGTGCTTGCCAGTCTATGCCTTCCTTCTTGCCACGTCTCCTACCTTTTGTCTGCCTGCATGGAACTCCTCTGACTCTCTCTCTCTCTCTCTCTCTCTCTCTCTCTCTCTCTCTCTCTCTCTCTCTCCCTCTCTGTCTCTCTCTTTTTCTCTCTCTCTCTCTCCCTCTCTGTCTCTCTCTCTCTCTCTCTCTCTCTCTCTCTCTCTCTCTCTCTCTCCATCTTCATTGCTTCGCAGATGGTGGGGTGGGGGTGGGGGGTGGGGGAAGCACTGTTAAAGATGGGATTTGGATTTCCGTCCGTAATTCTGATTATTCTTTTTTCTTCTTCTTCAATTTTCCAGGAAGACGTACTCGACTTTCCTTCAAAGGATCCTCTGCACTCGACTTTAGAGGAAATGCTAGTCTCCTGCAAGGCTGCACGAAGTAAATAACAACAGCTGCAACAGATAACTTGTCACAAGCAAATGACGTCCCCGCACGGCTGCCAACATCTGTAACACGCATGGACTATCAGAGGTTACTTAGTACTTCGAGTCTCATTGTAAAAGTGGTGGGATGATTTTATCATTGACCTAAGAAGGTTCAGTTCTGGAAGTTGGTGAGAAGCTCCGTGTCATCTGCGTCTACAGCTTGACGTATTCCAGAAAAGACTGAATATCGCTTGCAAACACAGCGCTGCACATGTAACACTGCACGTTTTCCCCTTTAACAATTCCGGGGTTGCTGCCACCTCGAGGCGACAGAAATCATGGAGAGCGCTTCCTGCAAAGAACACCTCTTCACAACGATAACAGTGACCTACTTCCGTCTCAAGACTTACTTGCGGAAACAATCCACAGTCGACGCACTCTTTTTTCTTTACCCTAACTCTATGAAGATAAGGGAAAGGCACTAGGTTTTACATTCAGACTTTGCACTTATGAATGGGTGCTCAAACAGCATATTTTTATCCCTCGTCATCGGGCAACTGTCAACATGCAACCAGGCTGTGGATTAGCCAAGGCTACTACTTTTCCAAATGTTCCAGCTCAGCCCTCAGATGTAGCCGATTTTACTCCTGGGTAGAGGATGCAAGCCTGCAGTTAGGGCGGCTTTGAACGCCGCATGCACTGGCGGTAAGCGACTGTCCATCTTTTTTGTACTAAGTTTTCTTCGAACGGTTAAACAAATGTCGCATCTCTCTCTCTCACTCTCTCTCTCTCTCTCTCTCTCTCTCTCCCTCCTACCTGCCTGTCTGTCTGCAGTCGTTAGAACTCTTTTAGGATATGTTGTTAAGCTTTAGCATGAACAAGAGGACATACACAGAAAAGAAATAGCATCTGTGTAAAATGTCTGGTGCATTTTGTGGAGATTCAAAGTACAACTATCTATCAGACGACAACTGGGGGGAAAATCGGACAGTCACAGGAACCTTTCGATCGAACTTCGAGATCAGCAGCAGAAGGTGTCAGAATCGAGAGAGCGAAAACAGTGGGGGGAAATGAATGGCTTTTGGTATATTTTCCAGCGTGTAAAGGTGAACTTGTCTTCTCTGGGGTGGGCGATTGGGGAGGGTGAAAGATGTTAAGAGAACGCGGATGCAACTTTAATTGTGCCACCACACATGCGCGCTGGGAGATACATTCCAGTATATTTGTCTTGTTAAGGAAGACCTCTCGTTCGTCAACTTCCGGAAGAATTCGTCTCCACGGCAACCCCCTGTGGTTGCAGCAGAAATCGTGAGAGTTCAGTCCCCTTTGAGACCAAGGTTTGTATGTCCCATGGCCTTGTTAACATTCTTTCCTCTTCTTCTTTTGCCCACTCCCCCCTCTGGCTTGTCCCTAATGGCAGTATGGAGATCTTGATTGAGAGTCTTGTCTTTGGAGCCCTGCACCTTTTTCCATGACTACCTCGAGAGTAGCAAAAAATTTCCAGCAACTGTCACTGGCAGCAACGTGGTTGATCTCGTCAGTGACGGGATAGGGCGGTACACTTAGTTTTTCCTTTCACAACTGGGCTTTTGTGTCGAGAGGTCACACAACGTGAGCCTAAAAAGCGAGTCGAATGGGAAGTTTTGATTATTTATTTTTTATTTTCATTTTCTGCGTTCGAAATGCATCAGAAAGTACAGAGATAAAAATGTTTTAAAATATAAAAAATCAAAGAGTCATAAAATAAAACTTTTGTAGAAAAAGGTTTCCTTCTCTCTATATTTGATTTGGGCTGAAAAGTCTAAGGCCCAAAGGAAATCTTTGTTGGAAAATCATCAAGGAAGATTTTTTCATGGAAAACATGAAGATGTTGGCCAGCGAGAGGTAGGTTTCATCACTTAGAATAAACCATCAACTCTTTCGAGTCTTCGCCAGATAAAGGATATTCGTCTTTTTTTCAAGATGAGTTATTGCCAGTTTGCTTCTGGCATGTTAAGGAAGACATGCAACAAAACCAAGAGTACACGCTTCTGTAATGGCATCGATGTTTGTTTCGTGCTCGTTGTCCGTTCTGGTACACGCCAGAGTTGACACAGACTGTGGACGATAACATTTTTGCGGCGCACCAATATGACTCGTCGTAAACAACCACAGCAAGAACAGCATATATATTAGCAGGACCAGCAGCAAAAGCAACATCGGCGTCATCAATTTGAACGACAAAGCCAACAAGGAATCGCGTTCGAGTTTCTAAAAAATATTGAAGTGATTTATGGCGAAGACGGTGAACGTCATCCAGCCAGCGAAAAACAGAGCAACTGGACCATTGGATCCACGTGACAATGTTGCAGAAACTTTGCAGGTCAAGATGATCCAAACGAGATCCGCCCTGCACAATTTGCTGCGCCTGAATAGAGGTAAACGTGCTGACTGCTGAAGTAACGAGATCCGAGCCAAAACCAAAGTGGGCTGGGGTAGTCGCCCCGGAATGACCGTCTTCACCGCATCTTGATCACACACGACCTCAAGGAAACAAAGACTGCAGGCTCAAATCAACATCGACAGTTTCAAATGTATGACTTGCTGTACTCCTCCGTGTAGACATCCAGATTGTGTCGTGAATCTTTAAAATGAAGGGTGTTGATATCTCTAGTAGGTGTATTAGACGTTTCTCTTTGGGGTACTGACGATTCCTTCAACGGATACAACTAAATGCAGGCCTCAAACCTATACATGTATATTACATCATTGATTATAATGATAGACACTAAAGGTGATATGTGCATGCTCCGAATTTTATGAAGCACGGTTGTCGACATATTTGCTGAAAACAGTAATCGAGAAAGAAATGCCTTGGCATTTTCCTTCGTTGGAATTGATGTGAACACAAATATAATAAAGGAAGTGAATTATTCTCTCCACTTTGACGAGTTGAAGATGCCATGACATTAGATATGATAATCTCCACTGATTGGTCGGCACGGAACCCTTGAAAACTAGCATTACCTCGACTATGGGAATGATGACGGATACTCAAAACGAGGACGAGGTAAGACCATTTCAGAACAGTGCATCATCTCCTTTACCTGGTCCTTGTAGACGTAGAACCAATTATTCCACAACGTGTGATAATTTCCTCGGCATTACTATACATTGCTGATGTCGGGAGTGCCCTGGAAAATGCGAACCTTCTCTGTCCACATACAGTCGCACCCGTTTGCTAGAGATGTCCCCGTAACAGCGGCATGGAGACACACGTGCCTAAACCTCGTGCGAAGCCGGGCGCTGATCGGTCCAGAATACTACTACTTTCTGTTGACTGGTTACCTATAAATAGGAACCACTACATCATGGCGCGTTGCGTTAGATACTGACGTATTTCTATATCAGACGGAGACATATTCTTCGCTGGAACTGATTCTCTTGCAAACTGAGCGTGGAAAACTGTTGCGTTCAAAATTTTGGCGACGCAGAATGTCTGAACAGCCAATCAGCAAATACAACGCGGAAAAAGAAGAACATGCGCACAACTGATCTTTAATGTTATGATGGCGTCCATCAAAAACGGCTTTGGTATCATGTAGCTGAGTGGCGCGCAGCTATTTTAGACAACCAATCAGCGCCCGGCTTCATACGGGATTTAGTCACGGTCATAGAGACACTTTTGACGACGTCAAGCACGATATGAAGGTCCATGCGGACTGCAATTCTGGAGAAGCTTTTGTCTGTCAGTTCCAATTAGACATCCCGTATCGCATTCAGAACTCATCCTTGCCTGCTTGTCTGTTGAACCGAGAGGCCAAAATGCCAAAGGAAGAAGTGAGGCGCGCTTGAAATGTCTCGGGACATGAACACTGAGGATCTTCGTTCCATTTCCCCCCCTCTCCTTTGGTGCGACCTTAAATCAACGTCAAAGAAAGCCATACGAAGACACCGAATTTCATCGTGTTGCTTTCTTCTTGTGTTGCGCAACAGAGTTGGGGAGTTTTGTCTTGATTGATTCAGATAAAGTGTCGCTAAGAAAAGGCTGGTGAAAATCTTGAGCAATACGACATTTCAAAAGAATTTTATCCTGAACCGGATCCAGCAAAATATCAAAATTTTGTTTTAGATACAATGCGACGGCACTCCCGAAGAAGCCGTAAAGAATTGAAAAACTATATTTTTCGTATGTTAAGGTGCGTCCTCAATTAAACCTGTCAGCGATCTTTTCACTTGATTTCATTTCATAGTTATTGTTGGCAAACAAATACTAGTTCACGGCCGAGATGGCAAAACTGATTAAACCTTGGAAACGCTACAGTGATCGATTAGGTTACCAGAAGAAAAACATTTCCCTGGCAAAAGAAGAGCAAGGTAGAAACTGCAAAACGTGACCACGTAACAGGCCTGAAAAAAATTCAAAGGTTGAAGGTTACTTGAAACACATTTTGTAGGAAATGTCTTTTCCAGCATTCTCAGATTTCCATATTGTAAAGGCTAATGGATTCTTGTGAACATTTTATCTCTTTTCTTCGAATGGAAAGGTATTGCATTAATAATACAAGTTGGTGACTGGGATGAAATTTTCGCATTACTTCACTTAGCAATTTTCGAGTTCAGTGGGTACTTCAAAGCAAGGCCTGAAAAACACATTAAGCATGACATTTAGTAATGATGTTCCCACTAATGCCAATTTTAAACGCTATCATCGACCTAATTAAATCATTTAAATATGTTGTAGTCATCAAAAGTAAAAAGTCATGAAATAAGTTTCGTTCTGTTAATTAGCAATAATCATTTATCAATGAGTCTAGTCCAGTACTCTTGATTGGAAACTAACGGACCTCTGTCTCCGGCCATTACTGTGGGCGTCGCAGAAGTTGTGACCAGGTTGCCATTACATACATACATACACACACACACACACCATGAACACACACACACCATTAACACACACACACACACACATCATTAACGCACACACACACCATTAACACACACACCATTAACACACACACACACTAACACACACACACACACACACACACACACACACACACACGTCCCAAAAAGGAATTACTGAATTTTGTACAAGGCTGTGGCTGAAATGTTTATTTCCATTATTTGTGCCTTAGCATAGTATTACCGTGCGACAAGTGTTTCCTTCCTTGTGTATTGCCGTAGGCAATGTGAGTCAGAGGTATGGAGCACTTTCGTCATGATCATGAGTGATGATGTAATCTCTCTCTCTCTCTTTCTCTCTCTCTCTCTCACATACACACACACACACACACACACACACACACACACACACACACACACACACACACACACACACACACACACACACACACACACACACACGCACAAACTCCTGCAGGACCGTTTCCTGCAAGAATGGAACTCTAAGTTGAACACAAGCAACATTTTTGTTAATATAAAATTTCAAGTATCCTTTAAATGTAAGCAGTATTTGTATTGTATTTCGCGATGCTTATATTCGCTTCTGTTTGGAATGTAATGACCTAAAAAGATATATGCAATCAAGAAAAGAGGAAAACTCTGACATTAATTCTCCATTCTGTGACGAGATTGAGAATAAAGCTCACTTTTATGTAACTGCCATAAGTATGACGATATTACACTAAAATATTTAGAAAGACATTTTCAACATGTAAATCGTTCAGATTTAACACATTTTATGCACGGAAAGGAACCAAAGATGTCTCGAGATATTTCATGTTCAATATTTATGCATTTGAGCGATGCTCACAGAAATTGCAAGAAATGTCATCGAACGTTCAAATAAGCTGTTTCGAAGCTTCATAATAATATATTATCAGTTTTACACTAGTGTACACTTATTTCGTTTCTTTTCAATTAATGAGCAACTATATACACTGGCAAATGTTGATATGCCGCTCTTCATTCATCACAATAATACAGTAATACTTGCTTATTGGAAATGTGTTCAATATGTACATATGTGTATACTCCTACGATGATGGGTCGTCGGCCGAAATGAAGACATTCAATCTCTCTCTCTCTTTCTCTCTCTCTCTCTCTCTCTCTCTCTGTATATATATATATACAGTCTTGATCAGTGCTGTGTATTTTCCGGGTTTACTTACCTCGCGTTATGTACATCTTGCACAGTTGTTAAACTTGCATATTGCAATGGGCCAGAGACCCAAGCAATAACATTTTTCGTTCGTTCGTTCGTTCGTCCTCTCTCTCTCTCTTTCTCTCTCTCTCTCTCTCTTTCAATGCAATGGTGAGATAGTTGCTTGGATACTTGGTTTGGTAGAAACACCTCTGGGATCGCTGGGAGAGCAGGATTAATCCACAGCCGGGGGATGGCTGCCTCGCTGTAATGGCACCGGAACGAGCCCATCAGAAAAGTGGCCGCCTTCTCGTGCTCAAGCACCAAATGACCCCGCACCTACACGCGAGCTGTGGGGAAGGACCTCCTTCAGTTCAGCCTCCCTTGGACCGAACTCGAGCGTGCAGGGGAGTCTTCCTTCAGCCAGGTCTAACAAGAGTGAAGCTGACTGTGCCTGGCCATTTTTCTCCTGAGCAGCTCTGGGGCAGATTCTGCATTTAGTGCGCTGTGCGAGTTGCCGTTGTCTGTTCTTCTGTTCTTAGCTCAGCAGAGGTGGGAATGGAACACACACACACACACATACACACATACGCACGCACGAACACACGCACGCATGCACACACAAACACACACGCACATATCCTCCCCCACCCCACCCCACCCCAGCCCCCTCCCCCCGAAAATACCAGAGCAGCTGTAAAATGCAGAACATGCAAGTGGCGAGTCGTCTCTGGTCGCTTTCGGCGTTTGTCGTCTCAAGAAAACGGTTTCCCCTTTTTGAGTTCCTTTCCATTTTGCAGCTCTTTTGCCTTTCAAAACTCGGTGTTCCCTACAGGCTCTCTTTCGTGCATCTGTGAGCCTCACGGGAGCTTCGTTTTCAAAGTTCATTCATCTTCTCCACCCTGGAAGCACTTCCTGATTGTCCCGTGCCTCACGATAATTTGCTTTGCGACAGTTTCTGGTTCTTTCTAAATTTGCCACCGTTATTATTCCCTTTTGCACCAATGGTACCTCAGACTAGAGGAAAAGTCACTTTCAATTGTATATATGTATTTTGCTTCCTCAAATTAATTTTCATAAGAAGTCTTTACTTACCCCCTTTTTGAAATTCTTTTTTCTCAGGCGGAGTACTTGACGCTGGTTCCCATGGCCGCTAAATTCACGTCGGCGTCTGGTTGGGCACTGGCCCGATGCCACCAAACCACATTGTCCCTTCTTGCCCAGAAATAAACCTCAGAAATTACAGGGTCATCTTGGGAAATGACCTTGCATTGAGGGGCTTCCCTGAGGTAGGCCAAATTGACAGCCAGAGTGATGAAGAATTACAGAACAACGCATCAGACGTGGAGAAGCTATGAATCGGAGATTGCGAGGAGCCGCAAAGAGAACACGAGTTTTCGATTTCAAGGGGATGGTTTCAGAAGTTTATTATGCACAAGAAAATAGGGGATCATCCCCGTCCCTTCCACCGCTTCAGATTGTGAGAAGAGTTGATGATGTTATTGCATTAATGACTGACATGTGCTATGGATCATGAGATTGGCTGTATGACGCAGAGGGGTGGAGGAAAAGTTTTCCACGTAGATGATTATATCACGCCGTTTTTGTGCTCTGAGATCTGAGAGTTGTTCTTAGATGTCGACCAACTGAAGGCGTATGAAGTCAGACATTAAGGGGGTCTAGAAACATTCATGCAAACAGATTCTGGGTGGTGTGGCAAAAACAGGTGGATGACTTTGCAACTTATGTCGATAACTGACAATCGCGACAGGAAAAAAGCGAGATTGTTGTGAGTATTACATCACAATAACAATGCAACAATAGCATAAAATGGGCAGTAGGATAAAATCTATATTTTTACGCTTTTATTCTTGACAACTTGCTTATACGGACCGACGTTTGGAATCGCAACTATGTTTTTCTGTCCAGGCCCATATCACCCCAGACGGGCACTGTTGGAACGTATCCTCACTTCGACACAAAAGTGTATTCTGCCGTCTGTCAAGAAGATGCCACATCATGAACGCAAGCCATAATATCAAAAGTCCATGCAGGTAACTGTTCCCAAGCAGGCAGATTATATCGACAAGAACAACTGCTTCAAAAAAGCACGCCCACTGGCCGAGAGTCCTTAAACGCTTCGACAATAAAGACGCTCATGCCATTCAAGTTTGCCAACAGGCTAGGTTGCTCCAGAAACCCGATTCTAACCACAGACATTGCCATCATCACACTACAAGACGGATCAAATACACGGATCACTAGTCTCTTAAGCCAAAGAGCTCTCAATACAAATGATAATATCACTCTCCCTTTCGTTTACTCTTCATATTCCTGTTTTTACATCCTGATGCTGCGATCGTTTGTTGTTCTCTGGTTTTCAATCCGGATTAATATGCAGGTGCCAGGGCCATGCATGTATGGAAGGACCGTCGTCCTGTCCAGGTAAGTAGTCGTTGTCGAT
>JAWQFJ010028494.1:80000-87500 GCA_034096865.1 Theodoxus fluviatilis
CTGTGTGTCCATCTGTGTGTTCATCTGTGTGTCCATCTGTGTGTCTGGCTGTGTATCCATCTGTGTGTCCATCTGTGTGTCCATCTGTGTGTCCATCTGTGTGTCTGGCTGTGTGTCCATCTGTATGTCCATCTGTGTGTCTGGCTGTGTGTCTGGCTGTGTGTCCATCTGTGTGTCCATCTGTGTGTCTGGCTGTGTGTCCATTTCTGTGTCCATCTGTGTGTCCATCTGTGTGTCTGGCTGTGTGTCTGGCTGTGTGTCAATCTGTGTGTCCATCTGTGTGTCTGGCTGTGTGTATGCGAGCGCGTGCGTGCGTGTGCGTGTTTGTATACGCGTTTTTGTGCGTGTGTATGAGTGCACGCGCGTGTGTGTGTATGTGTGTGTGAGTATGTATGTGTATGTGTGAGTATCATGTGTATGTGTGTGTGCATGCACACGTGCGTGTGTCTGTGTATATGTGTGTGTATTTATGAGTACGTGTGTGGGTATGTGTTTGTGCGTGCGATTGTATGCGCGTGTGTTTGTGTGCGTGTGTGTGTGTGTGTGTGTGTGTGTGTGTATGTGTGTGTGTGTGTTTGCGTGCTTGTTCGCGCGTGTGTATGTTCATGTGTGTGTATGTTCATGTGTGTGTATATTAATGTGCGTATATGTTAATGTATATGTTAATCTGTGTGCGCGCCCGCGCACGTGCGTGTGAGCGTGAGTGTGTGAACGTGTTTGTATTTGTGTGTGCATGCGTACGTGCGTGTGTCTGTGTTTTTATCTGTGTAAGTGTGCACATACATGGGTGTGTTTGTATGGGTTATTGTGTGTGTATGTGTGTGCGATTGTGTGTGTGCTGTGTGTGTATGTGTCCGTGTGTCTGCGTGCTTTTTCGTGCGTGTGTATGTCTGTTAATGTGCGTGTGTGTGTGTGCGCGCGCGCGTGTGTGTGCGCGAATGTGTGTGTGTGTGTGTTTGTACACATTTTTATCAACGCTATTGTTTCGAAAAGTATTCTTCACACTGCTATGAAACTTGCTGTGAGGGTGGTCCGCATTGCAATCGTTTCAGGCAGGCCTCCATTCTTCACCAATCTCAAAGGTCAATGACATGGCGGGGGACAGGGACTGAGGGAGTGTTACAAAATTGCCCCCTCCTCCCCAGAATCCATGTCTGTTATTGTCACCAAACGATTCAAGTTAGTTGGTGCAGTGACCTCTCTAAATGTGGCCTTGTTACTATCCTTCCTCAAACGTCAGGTGCACAGTGGTGGTTGGCAACATAGGGACAATTTTTACTTGGACGTTGTGTCAGAGACCGTGCCTGGCACTGCCGCCATCTTCATTTCAAACCTAGTCGAGGCATACATCCATTAGCACTCTGTTGCGAAGGTCAAGGACGCAGAAATCCAACGTGCACAATCGTTTAAACGGGGGTGATGTATCAAAACAGAGCTTGCCACCTACACCAAACTTGTGTAAGACATGCATTAGCACATGTGGCACCAGTGGGCTTTTGCTCTTTGTTTCGGTTTGTCGGTTTGGTCCATAGCTGTTTCCATGAATGATAGCATGTATGCTTACTAATTAGACATCAGTTAAATGAATAGCTTTATGAGAGAAGGAGATAATTGCGAGTAAAAGAATGAAATGGTAGCATTAAATGGCATATGCATGGACTGAAATACGGCTGGATTATTTGCGAGAGAAAAATGGACAGTTGATGTATTTGAGAATGGCGGCTGACTATGTTCTCAATGAATCATTTTGCTCAATCACAATTAATGCAGGAATGCAGGAATGAATGAATAAACTCGGATTTCCGTTTTTATCAGCCTTTGTTGGCTATGAAAGACCATTGTCCACGAACATTACTAGAGTTGTTAGAGTAAGAGCAAGTCAAGCCTCGATTTCTCCAGTTATTCGCCTCTTACGAATCGCTTAGAGAGACGCTCTGGTTTTATTCTTACCTCGACTTAAAGGGGGCAGGTAACCACAAAAGGAGCAGTCAGTCTTTGTTTTCATTGCAAAATACGACCTTTATAATTGACTGTTTTGCATCTTTGCTGTCATTATTAAAGGAAGAGTGCTAAGTTAGAGATGTTTTGATACAATATTCGATGGTATTTTTACGAATACAAGAGCATACTTGAACACATTCTAGTAAACTAGAGATTTCGCCTACCGGCAAACGTATCTCTAGCACAGTTCACATCACGTGATGGAAGGTTTTTGGCCAATTTATGCAAGCGGAGGTCACACGAGAGGCTTGTGGGATAGCCGATGTGCTCCCTGACATACGCCGTTAAAGTAGTTCTAAGACTATTTCGCACAAAACTCTTAACTTACTCTTGTTGAGACAACAAACAAGCGTTTATTCGATACAATAAAATGTTTGTGTTGAAATGGAACCAAGTTTTTACATCTGAATGATTTCTGTAAAAAGTGGAGAGAAAAATAGTATCAGAACGAACTATTTTTGGCGCAAGGCTGTAATGCCAAGGGTCAAGCCTATTACGCATTCATTGCGAACTGTGCCAGAGTCAATACTACTGACTCGGGTTTACAGAATGACTTGAACATACCGACTACAGAAAATATAAGTTGTACATTAAACACTTTCCGATCAATTGACGCCGAGATGCTTGCGTACTACGTCCCACTTTGAACGCACTACGTCACACTATGAACGCACTACGTCACACTATGAATGTTACGTGACCTTCTCCTCTGGTTTAGTACCAAAAGTGAGTCCACAAATCTGCTTCTACCACAGTATTGAGTTTCTCAACAACAAAAAAGGGGGAGATGGGGGGGGGGGGGGGGGGGGGGGGGGGAGTATTTCAAAAATACATATTTTCACTGCTGTTTTGCTTTTTGGATTAAAAAAAGGTATCCCTTTCCCTGTAATATCTTTGTGTTGATTGGGTTGTTAAACTACGGCGGGTTTCACACTATTGAAGGACTGATCTAGGCACGAATAGTGTCTATTACCACCACCTTCCTTCGGAAAGAAGCACGTACCACTACAAGCTTCTTAACCCCTGTTTTTCATGGAGCCTCAGCTTGTATTGACCTGGATGTAGAGATCATAGAACACTGACGCAAGAATGGGAACCTGCAAGGACAGGGGGAAAATGGGACATCTCTCTCTCTCTCTCCCTCTCTCTCTCTCTCTCTCTCTCTCTCTCTCTCTCTCTCTCTCTCTCTATCTCTCTCTCTCTCTCTCTCTCTCATGAAGGAAGTCGTGCCATATGTAGTGACGATATAGAACCACTCGTGCGGTTGTTTTATTAATCGAGCTATCAGTACCTCTCTGTACTGCGTTTTTAACAAAAGAGTACAAACTACTGATTCTGTTGTGATTTTTCGTTTGATATGCACGGTTTGCTGATGAGGAGGAGCTTCCGGTTACCACACGAGATACATTGTGCTCTCCGATAAATTATTTCTCCAGAATATTCATACTGAATATGTTAAGTATTATTTTCCATTGTGCTGGGCCAATGGTCTGCACAATAAACCGTTTTGTTTGTTGTGCGTTATATCCCCACCCCCACCCCCACTCTCTCTCTCTCTCTCTCTCTCTCTCTCTCTCTCTCTCTATATATATATATATATATATATATATATATATATATATATATATATATATCTTTCCTTTGCTGACGAGCTGTTCCACATCCCATCACTCCACACCTCCGTGACGTCAGGGCGTTTCTCCCTTGCCATTTCTGTCTCTTCATCGATTTTATTGCCAGTCTGTCACAAGCACATGTTCGCACTTGTCATGACCAGAGGCACAGGGAGACGGCATTCTGCGAATGTTTCTACAAAGAACCATGATGTTTTTGTCTGTTTTTCGTCTTTTTTGGGCTTCTTCTACTGTCAGCTTGTTGTTAATATTTTTTAGGCAGTACAAAGCATGAAACAAAAACGCAAACAAACAAAAAAAAACACACATACACACACAAACACACACACACACAGAGGGAGGGGGAGATAGACAGACAGAAACAGACAGAGACAGAAAGAGACAGACAGACACAGAGGCAGAGAGACAGATAAAGAGAGAGACAGAGAGGGAAAGAGAGAAACACAGAGAGACAGAGAGAGAGAGAGAGAGAGAGAGAGAGAGAGAGAGAGAGAGACAGACAGACAGACAGACAGACAGACAGACAGACAGACAGACAGACAGACAGACAGACAGACAGACAGACAGACAGACAGACAGACAGACAGACAGACATACACACAGACAGACAGACACACAGACACACAGACAGACAGACAGACAGACAGACAGACAGACAGACAGACAGACAGACAGACAGACAGACAGACAGACAGACAGACAGACAGACAGACAGACAGACAGACAGACAGACAGACAGACAGACAGACAGACAGACAGACAGACAGACACACAGACAGACAGACACACAGACAGACAGACAGACAGACAGACAGACAGACAGACAGACAGACAGACAGACAGACAGACAGACAGACAGACAGACACACAGACAGACAGACAGACAGAGAGGGGGGCTCGGGGGGAAGTTGGATAGGGATATCGTTGCATTAAAGCATTCGCACGTTCGAAACGGAATGACAAGTCGAGACGCATAAAGATATTTAATCATTCTGAAAGCCGAAACGGCATAATCGAGACCAAAAGTCAACAAATTCATTTAATTCGGATGATATTTCACTAGTAGTGAGCAGCAGTAATTTCACATCTTTGTGACAGGCTGATTTCTCTTAAACTAGGGAAGGGGGTAGGGAACCCCTTCTTGGCTGAGAACTAATAATTTCTAAACGAGGACTACCAGACATGTGGTCCACTTTGCGGGTTTCCTATTGACACGCATGAACGACCACAGCTCATGGTGTTAATTTCTTGTCAGCTGCGGGAAAACGAACACTTTGCCAGTGGGGAAAGGCACACAGAAAAAGAAAGACTCGATGTGGTCGGTGTAGTTTCCGCGCATTTTCATCGTCAAGAAATAGGTCGACACAAGAGGTGACCCCGCCTCAGGAAGCGTGCCGCATCACGCCTCAAGTGAATTCGAGCCACAACCCATTTCAATGGGCATTCAGCGTGGCTGAGACTAGTGAATATAGTCTCAGCAACAGGTTGGTCACGTGATAGCCTTAATTCTTCCATAACATGCATACCACCGTTCTGAACACAGAGTCTCAGCCACGCTGAATGGCACATCACATCGTGAGTGTATTCCTCCGCTTGTTGTGATACACTCGATACTGGCAGCCATCTTTTCGTCAATTCATTTTCTAAACATCGATTTCCCATGAATGTAAAACTTGTATGCGGTAAAATTCGAATCACAAGAGTGTAATATTGTGAACTGTACTAATTATAAGGACTTCGAATACAACAGCAATATTTATACTTCATTGAGCGAGTAATGCAACCAATCCCGTCTGCATAATCATTTGGACCGATACACACAGAAACCCGCTGAGTGCTTTTGCTGATGAGGAATCATTAATTTAATGTATGCTTAGAAGGATTAAACTTAGAAAAACTGCTTCTGAGCTATCCGATAATATCGAACTTCGGAATCAGACAGATTCCTACAGAAGAAACTTCCATTCGATTAACGTTCAACACAGACGGAATGTAGGTTAAATCACTTACTGACTCCATCAGTCGATACACGAATGATCGAAGTGTGGAGCTCGTCAAACAGTGTGAAGGCAGTTAGACCACAGGTTCCGGCCAGAAAGCATTTACTTGCGAGAGTATAACCATAGATTCACGAAACCAGCGCGCCGGAGCCATAGGAATCCTTTTTGCTGCGTTTATAGTAGGTCCAAAGATTGCGTGTATTACTATATACACAATCGCACGTGCTCCAGGCAGTTTGCAACCTTTTAGACGACGTTCGCGCTAAAAGTAGTTCTCAAATGATTTCCTGAAAATCTCATAGATTAGTTTTATTAGAACACCAAATTTGTGTTTATCTATCGGGATAAATAATTGGAATGAAGTAGAATCGCCTCTTTTTACTCTCAATGGTCTTCTGATCATGTTGAATTTTGATTGGTAAAATCATTGGAATGTGGAGCCGAAGTCACGTGACCAACCTGTGTCAGAGATACTATATCTCTGTGTTCAGAATGTTCAATGGGTAGTGGGCCTGGTTGTCGCTTTTTACATTTTGATAGAAAATTGGTCTTATGTGGGTTTTTGTAAACACAGTGTCTGAAGTCGTCGATCAGCCACTTAAAATATTACTTTTTCATGCATTTTAATGAGAGTTGTATCATGACAGTCATTAAATAAACCACCGAAAATGCCCTAAATTGAATGATTCGCAGTTTTTCCCCGAAATGATAATTCCTAAGGATGCCAAATTCATCTGTAGATAAATCTGCACTAAATTATTATGTACGCGCGCGCGCGCGCGCACACACACACACACACACACACACACACACACACACATAGTTTTTACTGCCTTAAAATGCATGACATTTAATTTTAAAACATTACATAACTCAAAATGCACAGATGGGACGCATGTTGTGGTAAGGGTCACACATGTGCGAATAAATCGTGCTCTTTCCTTTGAAATCCGTTGGTCGTTCTGTACATTTCGGCAATACTCAACCCTGATATTCGTTCTGGTAGACGATATGTCTTCTCTCCGTCGAGTGATAAGAGAGAAAGACTATTGTTTTCGATTACTAAAACTATTTATGCGCATGGACAGTCGTTGACGATTTATTTACGACTTCTGTCAAGATTCAACGCTTCATAAGAAATGTGTCTTGCCATAGGAAATGGTTAATGAGGGATTGATGACGTTCTCCCCCCCCCCCCCCCCCTCCCCCCCTTTTCTTTTGACCGGTAAATATGTGATGTGATGTTTATTTGATGGATATGGCGTTTGGCGACAGTTTGTTGTTGCACGTGAGATGGGTTCGTTCTTCCAGGTTGTAATGGATGCATGGGTGAATCTGAATGATCTGACCCTGTCCCGATGTCCCCCGGTAGCACTCTTCGGCTGATTGGTACCTCCCCTGGCTGAGCCCCTGGAGCAGGCCCCGAGAGCCCAGCAGCCTGGGGCTCCAGCTGATGAGGAGGAAACATCGAGCTGCTCGGGCTGTGTGCATGGTTCCTTGTCCTAACGCCTCCAGAAAGGTAGACAAAATGAGCGCCCGACTTCGCAAAGTTTCTCAAGGAGAGAAAAAAAGAGTCGAGCCATGATTCATATCAGTGCAAACGTCATTGTGATGTGCAGCATTGTGTAGCTTACAATACTGTGGAGATGAATGCATCGCAACGTCAATTTCGACTCTCAGACTCCAGTCGACGAGATATATTGTATATTCCAGATTTAACGGAAGAATTTCGTTTCCTTTGTCTTTTGGGGCCCCTATCGACTGTCTACACGTTTACGTGTACGTGTGTGTGTGTGTGTGTGTGTGTGTGTGTGTGTGTGTATTTGTCTGTGAACTATTTTCAAGTTGCCATCATCTCGGACAAA
>JAWQFJ010028494.1:92500-103791 GCA_034096865.1 Theodoxus fluviatilis
GGGAGTGTTTAGCTCCTAGGGACCAGTGACGCCAACAAACAAACAACAACAACTTATGGGCCTAGCTGCGAACTCTCCTGAAGACGCTGTGTGTGAGTATCTGTCAAATTGAGTCGTGTCGTGTAGGGTTGGGCGTGCAGTCAGCAGGCCGTTTGTCACGTACATATCCAAGATGGGACAGGCACAAGGGTCATCCACCAGGGCTAGGCTGGCACTAGTCTTTCTCAAGTCAGGAGACATCGCTCTTGATACTGCCAAGATGCACGCGTCTGTAGTGTGCATGTAGCCTAGGAGATGGATTTTCTCCTAGCCCGCCAGCATCACAAGGAAGAACCCATCTGATTGCGGTTGCGAGGGGAGGAGGGGGTATATTTATCTGATGGACTATAAACAATAAAAATCGTGTTCTCTAGTCTTGGCGTGCATCTGGACCAGAAAACTGGGTCTTGAGGGGCTATGTGGAGTGTGAGTTATTTTCGTGCTATAGGAGAAATAGGCATGGTTACGCTGATAAAAGAAAAAAGACTTAAAAATACATTGTGGGCGAGTAAGACCTCAAGTTGAGCAGGTGCATTCAACGCGCAGTCTTCTCTCAAACCCTGGGCTTGATTGCGGTGTTTGCCTCTATTAGGGTGTGTAGTGTGTGTGTGTGTGTGTGTGTGTGTGTTCTATTAGTGCCTGTGAGTCGACTGTAGTACGGCAATTCTTTGCGATTTAAGCGTAAGCTTATGAATATGATAGTTTTTGGCATGCGATTTATACTACATTTGTCGGACATTATACGGCAATGCGCACTGACAGGGCGCCGACACGTCACATCGGTGACAATACACAGACAAATGGCCACGACACCAATTTTAGCCGCCTTACCACTTCCCATTAAATCTGGCATGACTATAATCGTGGGGACGTTTCTGCAAATCAGTGAATATGTCTAAATCAAGTCTAAATGCAACACCCGTCTTCTAGCCTCCGGGCCTCTGTGGTCTATTCATGGTTTGCCTTCGCCATTAATGCGCTCTTCTTTTCAGTTATGATACGCATTTTCCGCAATCTGTTCTGAACACTCCGCGATCACGATTTGCATAATGGTACATAATCTCGATTTTACGCGCATGTTTCAACTGACTACACGGAGGGACAAAACTAGCACTTAAATTAACATTGGTCGCAAGAATCGATAAGTACGCACTTCGTATACTGCGCAAGGACCTTAACATATTTAAAAGAATTTGTTCTAGAGTTACTGCGACTGTGATGTGAAGTTCGCAGTATCTTCTGGTCAAGCTCAGATCAGCATGAGTCTATGGCTTAATCATGGTTTATTTAAACACCTAACTGACGAGGTAACATATATAAAGGCCTTCTTTTTGTATCATAGAGGTCATTGTCACAGATAAAAGGAGAGAAAAGGACTATGAACCGCATAGACATTCCATAGGTTGCAATAAAGTGTAGTTTCTGTAGCATTTTTTTATATACTTCATAGAATGCATTTTACCTGAACGTAGTTAGCGTAATTGCTGACTGAACATCAAGCTGTAATTCACATTGTGATGACAGCTTATCGGTCGAGTTTGAATACCAATTGTAGTCAGAACAAAACTGGGGGTTCAAATGGAAAGCTTCAAAAAGTTGTTGCTTGTCTCGACTGGAAATCTTCTACGGATTAATAGGAAAGCAAAGCAAACTGTTAGCGGTTAACAGAGCTATGAAAATCGGCACTAATTTTCTAATTTGTTTTGACAGTGGTATTCGCACGTGTTGATGTGTTTGGTGTGTAAAAGAATATGAGAGCAAGCGCTGAACTTTGGAGCACTGTTGAGACCGGGAGAATGGCTGAGACCGGTAGATTTTCTCACGGGGAGGAAAAAATAAAATTGGTTGGATTAGTGCGTGCAGTCGATGGAATGATGGTGTGATATTAATTTTGAAGGGATTGTGTGGCGCGTGGCGGACGCTGTGGAGTAACTCTTACAATTGTGGAAAAAGCGCTTGGGAGAATGAATCAGAGGTTCATTGAAATTTCCGAGCAAACGATTCGACGTGTAGTCCAGCCTAAATTGTCGTAGTAATATGTCATACCTATGTGGGGACAGATGGAGTAGAACTGTCATCGGGGTTGAGAGAATATCTTTGAGGGAATCTCGCTCCCCCGACACTATAGGCTAGAAGAAGGTTGTGTCTCAGAGGAGAGAGGTATAGCCTAAGGGTGCGGTTGTCCTGACCATGGAAATGAGAGATGTAAAAAAAAAAAAATAAAAAAAGAAATAAAAAGAACTGATCCTTCACTTAAGGTGACTCTGACTGGAAGGCCCCGTGAGTGTTATCGCTCTGGAGGAGTTATTCATCGTAGTTGTAGCGGCTCAGAATATCGGTGGTATAAATGATGTGTTGGGTGAGCCGGCAGCAGAGTAGTAGACAATGGTCCGTGAAATGCGCGCTGAAGTCATCGAAGGGATGGCCGGTTTGGAGGATTAAAGATAGAGAAGGAGATAGAGTTGATATTGCGTCACTTCAGGTGAAGGTGTGGGATATAGGGGTATTTTAAGAGGGAAAGTAGAAACATATCATTGCGATGGGAACCATAGAGATTAGTCTCATGGCGTTTGTCGACATGAATTTGTGTAGTACACCAAAGACTGTGTCGTTTCATTATTTTGTTAGGCTGGGGAGTGGTGAGTAACAAGAGTCCTGCTGCCTCTTTCAGGTCGAAGAGTGTGGGCTGTACGCTGATTGTATTGAACTTGATTTATTGGTTCGCATTGTATTGAGACTTATATTACCTCCTGTTTAATTCTGCATTATATAGTATATATCTTATGATGAAGGATATTGTGTCAAGCGTCCATGCTAATAGTGTGTGGATGGAGAGATTTGAGTTAATTATTATCGCCCCTTATCACTAGTTAGTAGCCCCGCTGAGAGCCGCGAATGAGCAGAAAGAGATTAGAGTGAATTGTGATGTGTGGGATTGGTGGGGAGGGAGGTGTATAAGCTAACTTAATACTCTGGATGGAATTACAATGTACAACCGATTCACATCACATTGGATCCACTTCGCGCGGGTGGGCAGATACGCCTGCTCGTTGTCCGTGTGCCCGATGTCTGACTAAGCGACTCGAGCAGGCCCCGTATAGCTCTGCATGGGTACTACGGGTTCCAGCGTAGAGTAAGGGGGGCTGCGGCCTATAACGTGAAGCTGTGACACTGTAGTCACTGCGGATTTGGTAAAGAAATACGGGTCATTTATTTTTGTAGTGTAGTAAGCTTACTTAAATTTCTGGAAGGTCAGACTGTTGTCAATGAAAACGCAAAATCAAATTAGAGTCAGGCACGGTTCAAGGGTGTCCATTCTAGTATTACGGACGATCTAGATGGTTCAATTATTGTTCGTTAGGCGATATCAAAGCCGTTACATGCATGAACGTAAATTGAATGTACCAGCAGAGACGGGTATGTTGAGAGTCTCAGCGAACAATTTTGCAAGCAATTTTAGTTTGTTTTACTGTCTGTCAAGATCTGAGCTCTGACTCGATAGCATTCCATTCTGTCTAGGATGACTAATTATATATCAAGTGCCTTACGAATGTTAAGGGCGTTGCATATCACGTAGAACAATGAATAACGTAGTTGCAATTTTCGTCTCTCGTATATGGATCTTTGTCTATTCGGCGAAGGGAAAGAGAGGCAAACGAACCAAACTCTGACGAGTTGTCACCTTATAACCCGATCCACATTCTTGGGCTCGCACAGAAATGCGTTTAACAAAGAAAAAAAAACAGAGAAATTTTTCTTGTGGTCAAAATGTTGAGATTTTGATGTGTCCACTTCACATCGCTAACCGATGCCACATGTAGCGATGATTTACAGGAATAACAGCACTCTAGCTTTAAGATATTGAATACAAAACAAGGATAAGTGAGGAGATGTTTAAAGTGGTATAACACGTGTCATACTGTCATATTGCGGCTCTATAGGTGGAAGGTGGCCCATCATTGGCAGTGGATTACCAACTTAGTGCTAAATTCGTGCACACCCCGACACGGGGGTGGAGCGGCATGAGGGGGCGACGAATGTGTTTCGTCAAAAGCAGAGGCAAAATACAAGTGTCCTGTGAGCACTTCAATTTTGTGCTGCATACGGATTACGCAAAATACACCTCGTTACAATACAGTACTAAATAAAATCAAAAGAGCGGAAGTAAAGTGGAAGTCTTTTGTGTGGCACATAAACAAAAGCACATTGCGTAGGGAGGTAAGAGGTAGAGGGGGTGGGAGTAGGGGTGGTGTATTGGAGTGTGTGGGGGGTGGGGAGGGTGTCTTATGAAAGAAAAAGAGAGCGCAGGGTGGTTTCATAATGGCTATGCGCAAGCAACATGTGCCCAGGATTTTAGCTTGCTTGGAGGGCTGGGCACCTGCCATCAAGCAATGACGGAGTACAGAAAATGCGTCGGCTACGCTATGATGGGTTTCTGAGTGGAGGGGCATGCAGAAGAGAATAAATGGAAAGTGTTGGAGAAAAAAGAATTGAGAGGGAAGAAAGAATGGAGAGGGCCAGTAACCTACTGGCTGGGCTAGTAGTAGACTTGCAAGGGTAGGGCCTGATCAAGTGTGTGGAGTTGGGGGGCTGTGTGGAACTCACAGGTGTCGCTCTGTGAAGTGACGAGTCAAAACCTCCTCCATCACTGACCGCCCACTTTGTTCCTAAGGGGAGGAAGAGAGGAACAACCGTGCCGTATGCTTAAGGAGAGAGTCTGCAATAGACGAGGACACGTGCGGTTCTAGTAGACATTATAATGAGTCGTTTGGTGAATGTTACACGTTTCGATACGGAAGTGTAGCGCCATGAGAACAAGGGGAGGCTAAGCTCTTTAAATATGAAGTGATTGCCTGAGGGGGAGTATGTGCTGTAAACAAGTTCTGATGGGGGCGAATGAATTTGGTGAAGGATGTTTTCATTTTTTTTTTGCGGGGGGGGGGGTGTTACAACTACAGTCAGCGAGTATCACCTTAAAAATAATGACTAGTTGTCAAATTATAACGAGAATGCCTTAAGTAAATATTACGACTTTTCGTCAGAATGTGCGAGTTAGCAATCTTATGCAGACGACAGCATTTATGTCTCCAGAGTCGCTAGGACTGGCAATTGTGGAATACATAATTTGGTACGCGATGATTATGGCGATTAAAACATACTCACCATGTGTCATTTCTGGCCATCTATAGAGTACTAGGAGCTCAAGTGTAGAAATGGCAGAATGGGTTCTGCTAAACGAGAATTATAGTGTGTAGTGGTGGTGATAGGGCGTTGGTGTATGGCGTGCGTTTTAGTGTGTGTGTGTGTGTGTGTGGTGTGTGTGTGTGCATATGTGCGTTTAGTGTGTGGCAATGCGTTTTGTGTGCATGCGTTCGTGCTATGTGCGTTGGGCTCGGGGTGGCGGCCTGTGTGAGCTGTGTACAACCTGCAGAAGAAGAAAAGAGGAAAATTCGTGAGGGCGATGATTAGGAAGAAGCAACATACACCGAGAATGGAAAGGAACGAGATGACATTTGCAGGATCCTCTCTCAAACTAACAACAAGGGTCAGCGCAGGGGTTTACGGAGGGGAGGTAATAAAAATCTGACGGAGGGTTAGGGTGAAAGGGAAAAGAGGAGAGATCCTTGAGGGCAATGTCTTTCCCTTTCGGTGTTTTGTTTTCTAATATTTGTGCTTTTCTTTCTCTGGCGACGGATTTGGTTTTTACCAGGCAGCTCAGCCACATTGGCTACCCGACAGGGGGGCAATACGCTACTGATGCACGTTAAGTCGCATAAGCACACCCTCAACGCTGGCACAACACGGAACGCATGGGCGAGCAACGTGTGTCGCAACACATCACACAACAAGACACACACATCAATAACACTACGGACATAACGGCCATAGGGCATTTGGGGACACCAACGTAGCATCGCCATCGACAGGCTGATAGTCACAGGGAACAAATTCCTCGTTTGTGGGCGAGGCAGATGTGCCACCATTCTGTTATTCTTGGAAGCTCAAACTTTTAGCTTCTGATTAGCTTATTTTTGAATGAGGAAGTAAATGACGACATGTTGAGGCCTTAGATCGTGAAATGCTGTACTAAGATTATGAGTTGGCAATTTGCCATCCCTTGCCAAGATTATCTGGACAAAATTGCTGTATTCAGTATTCATTTAGATTTAGCCTGACTCTTCTGGGTAAGAGAAAAGAATTGTCGAAAATGTGTATTAAAACAAGTGATGACCTCTTTAATAGATTGACAACTAGTCATATTTTAAAATGAAGTGTAGCGTGAGGTATTTGTACAAGTATTCAGAAATAAATAGTAGCAAAAATCCGTTTAGTCAAAATAATAGCCCATCTAACCGAGAAAGGAAAGAAAAATTTTTACTATAAGATATCTTTCACCTGGTCTATGCACAGGGTTAGGCGTGGATCGTACTACGAAGGGCCAAAAAAGGAACACTTAGGACTTGAGAAAAATCATTTGCGATGAATAGATTAAACAGCGAAATACCATTATACCTGTTTACAGAACCGTGGTCACGGTCGTGTGTCTTTGCGCAAGTCTCCTTCGCAAGTATGGGGGTAGGAAGCAATGGTGGTCCAGTTTTAGTAATGTGACTCTGTCGGTTATCTTCAGGATTAGGGCGCGGTTGCACTACCAGGGCCCCCAACCCACCACTTGACGGGCGGCCCTCCCTATCTCACAGCATTACTGAGGTTCAGTGCTTGATGGCCCCTACTTACGCTAGAAAGCGAGAGCGGCGCCTTGTTTGCTGAGCTATTCTTGTGCGGAGCTTTTCCCGTCATTATCGGCGGCAGACCTTGGCCATTGTGCATGCCTGCCTTTAATCAATGTCAAATGGCTGTTTCTAGTTATCTATGGTCCCGTGGCGTCATTTTCACAGGATACCACACTCGCCCTGCATCCCGCCCGGGGCCCACAGCTCTCCTACACACCCCACTCCCCTGTCCGACGCTAAGACCACGCCCCTCTCTTTTGCTCCTGGTGATGTTGGCTTTTGCTTTCTTATGATGCCACACCATAAGGCTTCCATTTACTTCGTGAGTTTTGTTATATTTCAGTATGTTATTGTACCGGAGCAGGTTGTATTGCTATGCCGTATCACTGTCACAAAATGCTGAATGGTCATCGAGAGACTACGATTTTGTTGCTTTTGACGAACATCATGCGTTGCATGTCGCTTAACCTTGGATTTGGCAGTGGCCTTGTTTTAATACCCTTTCCATGATGGGCCACTCACCCTGAGTCGATGACGAGTATGGTATGGGTACTGTATACTTTTCGATTCTCGGCATGCGATCTACTTGTTTGTGATTGCATTTTGATAAGGCGAGTTGTGTGATAAACTCATGGTTTTGCGGTGGCTCGGTGATGTAATGGGACATCAAAATCGCAACTTGAGCAAAGAAAGTATTCTTTTTTTTTTTTAGAAGCGCACGTGGAGGCCTAACAGATCTTGATCGGGTTTAGTGTGCGCAATACATCGGAGGTTGTTTGGTTTGTTTGCCCTCTCTTTTCGTAGGGCCAATAGAGCAATACATGGGTAAAGCTAGAGTATGCTGAAAATTGCTATCGTTTTCATTTTCTTAGTGATATATCAGCAACTCCCTTGAACGAATATACATGGTGGTCCGTAGATATATCATTTAGTCAATATTAGCTGTGCAGAATGGAATGAACGAGGTCAGATAGCCGAGGGTTCTTGGCAGACATGTAAACACAACTTGCCTTTGAAATGTTTCATCTGAGTCGTCAATTACCACGTTCATGTGTTGAATTCAATTTGACGAGTGCATGTAAACGGTTTTGTAAAACTGGGTCTGTACGCGCCATATTGAGCCATGGTCTCGTCTTGACACATTGGCTGGACGACCTTGAAGTGCCAAGAGGATGTCATTAAATTTGTTTTGGGTTTTCATATGCTAAAGTGCTTGACTCTCAAAGATAGGTGTAGTTTCCTAGCATACAAAATACATGGTATTTTCTTTTATGCCAAACCCTCGGAGTGTACCCAGTGTCACGATGAGTTCACGTTACTGGTGGCAGCCAGCACAACTCCCCTTCTCACGGGAACGCGTGTACCGATAGGAGCTGTCCGGGGGGGCCTGCTCCAGTAGTCTGGCTGGACATGTGCGGCAGCCACGAGGGAAGCAGCCGTATGCCGGACCGGGAGAGGTTAGCAGTGTGGATTACAACTGTAATTCTCATCGCATGAGTATTAGTTTAGTCTAGCACTTCTGCCCTCCACACTTCAGCACGAACAATTCGAGTCTATTTAGATTCCTTTCTGCTTTCGTGTCATAGGGGTATACACTTAAGTGAAAGTGGGTATAAATGAATTCCCGTGGCATCTCTATCTCTTCCATTGCACCTTAGCATGACTTGACGTACATCTTTCATGCAAGATTTTTCTTTACCTGTCATGAATGTAAACGGGGGTGTAATTAAGATTCAATAGCTAATAGGAAATCTGTAATAAATCATCTAATCATCAGGTCGAGGGGAGGCCCCACATCTTTCGACTGCAGTGGTGCGGTAGTCAGGCTTTTCTCAGACCATGTGCCGCCGGCTAACAAAAATTGAACCGCAGTTTTGGATACTGACACAAATTCATGTTCGGACAAACGCCATCGAGCTGTCGCGTTGTGTTCCGCGATGCAAATTTCATTTGATTTCCTTAAACCTATTATCCTTTACACACGAAGATGAACACTCACTCAGCGGGTGGTTCGCAAAAACATTCACTCATAGTGCTATCCCGTGTTTGAGTAACAGAGGGGGCTGATAAGGCCGATTTCACTAGGTTCGGGATAACGTCTGTGGGTTCACGCCCTGCTACCCCAAGATCCTTGCGGCGTCCGCCCGTCCGACACACATGTATACAGCCGCCAACTGATGGCGGCTTACAAGGGGTGTGGGGGACGTAGTGAAGGTACTCTCGCAAGTCGATAAACTCGCTGCCAGAGTCCTGTGAGGGCGTTGATCTTCCTTTCGGAAGAGGAAACGCTGTTCTCTTCGTCACAACTTTTCAGCTGGATTCGGAGGGAAGGGATTTAAAGGAATTTTGACGTGTAGCTCTCATTCGTTCCACATGGAGGGTAGCTGTGCGAAATGTACGTCTGTTATCGTTGTCAGATAGTTTGTGAGTCGAACTGACTTGTAATTTTTCAGTTGCTGTTCCAATTAGAAGTAGTTTACTTTCACAGTATGTCACGCTTCGCCAGCGCACGGCTTTATAACTTAATCAATTCTTCATGATTGCATAATCCTATAATTTTGTGAACAAACCGGTTTGTCAAGCCATGTGCTCGTTTATAAGTGCATAAGTTGCATGCTTGGTTTCCCGACCAAAACGATCAATCACTAGTAGGGTCGCGATATGCTCAAACAATTTAATTAAAATTGGCTTATAGGCTTAAGCTGCTGTAACAGTTGCTTTCTTCCTCTAAAAGGATTTCCAGGAGGCAAGAATCTGAAGCTTTTACGCGAGTTTAGCGGCTCTATTGTTTTGACATACATGTGTATTGCAATGTTACTGCCTCGTAATGTGGTCATCCATGTGATTAGCTTGATGTTGCAGTATAGGGCCCGATTACGTATAGTTCAGTGAAATGCATTTTTATGTGTTATTAACACTGTCCGAACTCCCCTTTAATTGGCAAGCCGTATGATGTCTTATGCGTGTCGGATAGTCCTTTTGCAATAATTTCTTTTTTAGTATGGGCTCTATGTTACAAAAAAATAATGTGATTTAGTATATGTTCTACGGTTAGTTGGTGTTTTAAAAAAATGGTAACCTGCATGGTATCGCTGCTGAGTTGCAGAAGATACCGGACTTACATCACTAGTCGCGTAGAACTTAGATGGGTCAAATTCCTTTTCAATATGTTGGTTGCGCTATACTACGTGGTTTTGGATCTTCGGACTATCTGTACATTTGTGTGCTCGTTTTGTCTTCCGTGTATCAGTTGATATACATGTGTATCTGACGATTATTTAGCGCTTTATGAGCTAAATCGTGATTGCGGAGTTCAGAACAGATGGTTGAGATGGTATCACATAGCGAGAATAAGATATAGGGTATAATGTGAAGTGAAGACGATGGAATAGGACACAGTAGGCTGAGTAGTAAACGGTGTTTATTTAGACTTGATTAGGGACCTAATTAAACGTTGGCAGAACGCCCTAGAGCATTAAGATATGGCAGGGATTTAATGGTAAGTGTAATTGTGTACAATGGTGTGTGTTTGTCTGTGTTTGTTTGTCGCAGGTCGTGGCGGCCCTGTCGTGGATTGGCGTTATAAATGTCACAACTATAGTCGATTAAAAAACTATCTATTTCATGAAGCTTACAGCTAAATGCACGAAAATGCGTGGGGGGGTGCTTAGAAGAGCCGAGTCAGCATGCCCAACTAGTAACTGAATGACACACACACATCTTCCAGTCACACAGCACATTAGTATCTACACCATTTTCGACTCCTCCTTGAGAGGCATAACACCGCAATGCTAAAGCCAGGTTTTGAGAGAGTGAGCTGTGACTGCTGTCACTTGAGGTTTACTACTCGCAACGTGGACCTAGTAGTTTTTTCTGGCAACTCATGGCGCAGTTCTAAAGGTAAATCTCACGCTCGACATATAGGGCCACCAAAGAGCGCAATTTTCTGGTGTCGCAAGGAATGCCGGCGCCAAAGAGGAACACGTTTTATTTTTTTATGTCTCCTCAGATACCTCTCGCTCGGAAGTACTCTAAATCCAGATGGGTTCTCCTTGTGATTTGGCGGGTAGGGGGCATCTGTGTCGCCATTGCCAATGTGTTCCGCTAAATAGAACAGTGCTCTCGCCCTTGCTAAACGTTCGAAACTGCTAATTGCTTCTAGGTTAGGGCTATCATCTGTTGCAGGTGCGTAGGAGATGTCCTGTAGCGTCTATGTACATGTCTCTACGATCACTGTGTCTTCAGTATTATATGTGCGAAATTTATTGCGAAAACGCTGTTGTCTCGCAAGATGGGGGCGTAGTCGATACTGACGTTCATCGACGGAAGCTAAACACTGTCGAATGTGCTGCCAGCGTGTTAGCTATTGGAGGCGCCTGTACTAGAGAGTTGGATTTATATAAGCGTATTCTACAGATGAGTTTTAGGGCAGTACAAGAAACTATGTGGTGTTCTTTCCCTCGTTTTTCCTTTGCTGTCTATTGAAGTTTTCGTGCCTTACAATGGTGCGGGCATTGA
>JAWQFJ010028495.1:0-45000 GCA_034096865.1 Theodoxus fluviatilis
TTATTTATGTGGTTTGAGGGGGGGTTTAGCAAGTCTGCCACTGTGATTCCTGATGCCTGGCTTCCTCTATTATGCTATTGTGAGCCAGAAAGAGTTTGAGGGTAGATGTGCTTGTCAAGATCGTTTGCACACTTTGTAAGCTGGCATTCAACAGTACAGTAGTAGATCCTATGCAAATTTTTTAAGGTCAATCAACGTGTGTACTGGGCTCCCTATCGCCAGTGGTAAGATAAGTGCTTTTGTAGTCTATTGTTCTTCAGGTCTACAATGTAGCTGGTCCAAGGATTAGTGTTTGATAAGGTCTATGCAATTTATCAAACTATTCAACCCTTTTATCCCTGATTCATAAGGAGACTTTAGGCATCTTTCTTGCTTCATTTCAGACCCAGATAAGCCCCGTGCAACCAATGAGAGCCGCATGGGACAGGACGACAGATGTGCACATGAGTCAGCAGTTACGGTTGCAGTTCGACAGAGGATAAGGTGTTCAGTCCAAAGAATGGCGATATGGTCATCTACGCCGGTACAAGAACAGCAAAGACCCCAAGCAAAACATTTTCACGCCAGAAGAACGTCAAGAAACAATTTTCATGTCTTGCTGTTACCGTCTCTTACGTTCGAACCTGTTCCGTGCCTACAAATATACTCACAGTAATATTGTGAATAGCACTAACCTTGAGGGTGAGGAGGGTTAATAAAGACATGAAACTCAACAGATCCATCGAAAAAAAAGATCCCGAGCTCTTATTGGTGCCTACATCTCTTGGAGCGATGCAGCCGAACATTTTCCCTGTCGGAATTGAGCTTTAGGATGTCTCGGCTGCAACCAGTTGTTCGTGTACATTCACAAGAACAGATTCATCAAGGTGGAAACATTTGCGCGTTTGGATGACAAGAATCGACGGAAATAAGGCGGAGGGATGTGTTGCACCCGTTCGAGATTTGGGAGACGTTTCTCACACCGAACGCCTAGACGCTGGACTCATTTCTCACAGTGGATTATTCACCCTTGTTCCTGGAGAGGCATGTGCTCCTTCCTGCAGTATCCTGCCATCATAACCTTGACAAGTCTGGTTTGAAAAGTGTTCGGTGTGGCCGATGCAGAGAACTATGTATCCCCTCGCTGCAACGCCATATCTCCAGCGAAACAATTGCCGCGCACTCCGCAGGTCAGTCTTGGTAAGAAACACTAGCAGCTGGACCTGGTCCAACCCTGCTTCGGGAGTGGTAGCAACTCTGACCTGTGACAATTTTGTTCACAGACATGGAACTCTTGAAGCAGCTCACTTCTGCCAAAATGACTTAGTTTGTTGGAACGGCTTCGAGGGAACAAAGCCTTCAATACCACCGAATTTACAGGATCCGAAAGGAGCGGGAACAGTGGGACACCCAAGAGTTTGCGTACCAAAAAGACTGCATGCTGGTCAGCTACAGTCGGGTGCAAAGAAAATGTTATACTTCTATCATCATCAGCACAGGGATGGGAGCATGATAACAAAGAAAGTGACAAAGCTGTGCCTGAAGTGTTGTGGACTTCTACAACTCGACTAAAGGTGGAGTCGAACTGTCTCGACCTGATGGCCCACTCCATGACTACCAAACGCCAGACCAAAAGATGGCCAATGGTCATCTTCTTCGACATTCTCGACATGGCATCCGTGGCAGCTAACGTCATCTTCCAGATAAAATTTCCAGAGCACAAACTTTCCAAACCAGACAACAGGAGAATGTTTCAACTGGATGCTGCCATGTCTCTTGTACTTCCACAGATACAGAGAAGAAGGTTGAGCAAGAACTTGCCCAGGCAGCTGATGTCATCTATGGACTTGGTTTTGGGCACCTCAGAACCAGGACCAACATTACAGCAAAACACACCAACTATACCAGTCTCTGCTTCCAAGAGAAAGAGATGTGCCAAATGTCCATCAAAGGCTGACAGGAAGACACCTGTGGTATGCTGCAAATGCAATCTTCCAATTTGCAAAGATCACACAGCATATCATTGCTTTGCTTGTGCTGGACAGTAGATTGATTTCCTTCTGAGAAAAGTTTCTCTTCATGTCATTGTTTTGATTTCCTTCTGAAAGGATGCTTTTCATATATTTGTTCACCCTTGTTAGTTCATGATTACTCTTTATTGAAATACTATAATTTTCAAGCAATTAAAGTTTGGGGGAAAAGGAAAAACCTGTCATTATTGTTATTACTATTGTTTTTTTTATTGTTGGTGTTTTTATGGCTCTGTTGTTGTTGTTGTTGTAGAATATGTTTAATCAGTTCATGTTCACTTTGTAGGGAAAGGATGAGGGAGGATTTATTCTATGCAGACGTCATCGGGTCATATTGACCCACTTTGTAGGCGAATACAGAACACACACCAAGTAGGGATAGGGATTAACATGAGAATGCTGATGCCTTTGCTCGCCGCGGCAGCGGATAAGAACTAAAGTTAGCCTAGCTTTTCGACAGCAAACAGATCAGATATCACCATGACACTTAGTCTACTTGCTAGACTTTGAACACCCTAGATCTGGCCGTACCCAGGGACCGAGGGAACTGTCCCAGGCGGCCAGGGGCCGGCAGAGTTGCGTGCGGTCTGGTAATGTTTTGTGAAGTAGAAAAGATTTCTGACTCGAAGATGAGGGGGCGGGTGGCTGGGTGGTCAGGAAGAGCGGCTTTTGTTTTGTGCGTCGCCACTGCTCTTAAGACTGAGTAGAAATGCCGAAGGCCGCAGACGGATCTTGGATATAGGCGTATCTAGGGGAGTTTCCCGACGGAACACACCGCGCCCGAGAGAGCCCGAAGGGCGTCGGGCGAATACTAGCTCGAAACAACGAGGGGAGTGGATAAGAGGCGCAGCGTGTATGTTCGACAGAGGGTACAGAGGGGAAAGGCCAGGGGTCTGGGGAACCGTCCAGTAGTTTGTGGAGAAAGGCCGTGGAATCGGGACAGACAGACACACAGACCGACAACAGACAGAGCCGACAAGGACAGGTACAGAAAGAAAGTAGCTGTAAGGAGGCGCAAGGGGGTGACGGCAGGATTGAGCCAGTTGGGAAGGATGGCGCGCTGGTACGGGGGCGCCGGTGGAGAGGGGGTCTTCGGGGGCTGACATGTATCAAGTGTCAAGTCTGGGACAGGCAGCCTCCACGTAACCCTGTTGGCAGCTGTATTAAGTTTAATGGCTTAGGTGCTATGGTGCACCATCTCGAAATGAGTAAGGCTTGGGAGTGCCAGCGAGTCACGGTTAATAAGTTTTGAAATACTAAAACGCTCACAATCTTGCTGTAAATAGCAGCCCTCATGAACCCCGTGCGCCTATCCCTCTGACACTTATCTACTGCCTACACTAAATCCAGTATTCCTATCCGTACCGTATAGTGAAAAAAGTGAGCATAAGATATCGACTTGTTGTTGAAGTTTGTGCGTCTCCCCCGGTGACCAAATCCATATGCTGACCTATAGCCTTGGATCAGTGCTCATCATTCAGAAGGTCATATGGTGGAAAGTATTGTTTGTCTTCCCCCAAAGTTTTATTTTTGCTTCTTCATGCAAACATAGTCATATATGCTCACACATGAATACAGTACGCTCCACGGCGAGTCCGTGTGAGCTCAGATGAAGGGGCACTAAAAATTGCATTAAAACAAACCAACATCGACTATCCCTCAGCTTTGACGTATTCAAGATATATCAGAGCTCCGGCCCCTGGTGTCCATGATCCCTCAGGCCTTCCCAATTTGCCGTCGCTCTCGACAGCTGGGCCATTCTTTCAGCGCTAGCCGGGACTTCTGGGGTGAAGAGAGATAGAAGGCTCTACTTTGATTATAACACACAATGCAAAAGAAATTAGAATGTTCAAGCCAAAGATCCATCAAAAGAAGTAAAGGAACAAAATTGAAAACACACTAAATACACAACTAATCGCTCAAAGATGAAATTATAAATAAGAATCTTAATTTTGCAAAATTATCCGAAAAAATTTCTCTTAACATACCACTTTGCCTTCATATCCAGAAATTGTTCTTGTCTAGGACTTGTCCTAATATTCCCAAACTCAGTAGTTGGCGGTATGAAGGGGGTGTGCTTCAGGTTAGGTTGACGCGGGCGTGTCGGGGGGGAGTGTGGTGGGGGGGTCGGGTGGGGGTGTGCGTCTGATCTTTGCTTCGTTCGTATATCAGTGCTGAGGCATCAAATTCGTCAATCTCACCTTTTTTTACCTTGAATTGCAAATGTTATCCACTTAATTTGCAAATTTACAGATACTGGCTTATGGGATGTTTGTATTCACGTTATATAGATCCAAAGTATACAAATCTATCTCTGAATTGTAATTTTGAGTCCGGTCTGTTGCTTTTTTAGCATTCTTCATTTTTAACTATTTGCTGTACTATGTGTGTTTTTGTATTTATGTCCTAATCAAGAACTGTGGTATGCAGCTTGACACGATTCAACAATAATTTACTGTAATTAATACTCTACGTGTTGGTGGCTGAGTGAGTTGGTATTGCGTTGATGGAAATGGCCCATCGATGGATAGGATAGCTGGATGGAATTGGATGAGCTGGATGGGATGCGATGGATTTGGGGCTGGGTGTTTTCCATGGACCTATGCGGCCCCCATCGCGGTCCAGTCGACCCATAGAACAATCCCAGGAATATGGTTTTACAGTGCAAACAATGTCATGTGTTCTCTCTCCCTTGTCCTAAAGTGCCACATGGTTTTTACACCCTCCTTTACCCAATGCTATAGGGATGGATAGATGGATAGTGCTTTACAGCCTACTCAGCTTTAGTAGGCTATGTAAGCCATTAGTATGACAATCACGCGAAAGTTGAGATTACATGCAAATTGCAAAACGTTAGTTCTCGATCGTCCCTGTCATTCGATCAAACCCAAAACATAGAAGAACTACAGACAAAAATTCTTACCAAATTACACGTACTGCAGTAGGAGACAAGCTTGGCGGTGAATAAAAAATTAAGTTTTTGTTTCTCATTTAATAAAAAAAAGGAGACATTAGAAACGACCACGACCGACGCTAAACCCACAGGGGGAGGATGTGGTTCGAATAGGAGAACACCTACATATTAAGGAATGCCCATTCATATTTTCCGTTCATTATTATTTGAAAGAAAATAGTTTGGTTCGAGTTTGTTTTCACAAAGGTAAAAGAATAAGAATAAAAAACGGGTAAGGGATTGTATTTAGAATTTTTTGCCAAAAGGACTACGTGACAATTACAAGAAAAGAAGATTATGTAGAGAGTAAGGATAGGATGGAAGTAGGTGGGGATTGCGGTGAATGAATAAACACTAGAAGGGCAAATATTTGGTTGGAAGGGATCCAAAAAAAAGTGGGATTGTAAAAATATATATATATGCATGGATGGATGGATGAGGCTTTCCAAGGGAAACGCAGTGGATCTATTCTGACCCCCACCCCACAGAGGAATGTAATGAAAACATAAAGAGATCCTGCAAGTATCAGCTCCATGTTGCTCTCTGGAAGTGTGTGCATTAGCACTGAATATAGTTAACGTGATGGATAAGTCAAGTATGGCATTACGCTGCTTTATTATGTGCAAGGCAGTGCTGTGGTTCAATCCCTGGGATGGCAGAAATCTGAATCATTGATATCTAGCTCTGAATAAGTGAATTCCCATGGAGCTATGACAGAGATGCATGTATGTTGAGGCTGCATGAATGTGTTGAGGCAGAAGATTCTAGAAATACCGTTGAAACAATTAGAAGACAAGCATAACTTTTGGCTCTCCTTTCTCAAAATAACAAACTGCAAGAAAAAAGGTAATCTGATAAGACTTATACAAGGACATAAAATCATTTAAAGTATGTAACTTTCCCTAGTGCCACTTTGAAGATAAACGTTATTGTCTGTGTAACAACTGGAATGTCTCTGTAGTAAAATTTCTAACTGTAACAGCGGACAGGTTCATCAGTGGAAATCGAAGGTGGCCTGACACAATAAAGTCCGAAGTCTCAGTCGATATCGATGTCAGAGGAGATGCATACAAGTTTACTGCATGTGGCACTAATGATCACTCACTACAGTACATAGGAGATATGGAGTACAGTCCTTCAGATTCAGCAATCAAATCTCTACAACCTGTCCCTCTCAGTAAAACATCTGAATTGACAGTATAGATGAATGAGACTTCACTGACACCTCTCAACAACAACAATCAAGAAAATCTTTCAAAAAGATTTAATTTTGTTTTCAAATGGAATGATGCTGTATAAAAGCAAGGCTAATCAAACAACTACATGTATGAAACACCATTTCAACAAAAAGTGGGGACTTTGTCCCAAGTCATTCTGTTATAAGACGTTTCCCCATCAAGATATAGACTTTTCTCTTGTCCCAGTGACCAAGTGGCATGTACAAAGCAGAGGCGATACAGGGTTAGTCTTTTCTCTTGCCATTCTGTCTCCTTGGACCAGGCCAGCAATGGTCATCAACCTCTGGCAAGGCATTTCCTCCTGTTAAGAAGACTGCTACAAGGTTATCAGCCACTGGCAAGGAACTTTCTTCCAACAAGATGTGAAAGAGCTGTCCCAATGGCAGGGTCATCACAACCCTTGAAATGGACTGCCTCTTTATGAAGCCTATGAGCTTGCCGCTAGCCTAGCTACATGTGTTGGCATAATATTCTCTGTATTCTGAACTTTTTGGGGGTATATATTTCAGTCTCATCCTGCCCTCTGAACCATTCACATCAAAGCAACTTTTGTATACAATTTTCAAAGTGAACTTGAACACAATAGTGCATCTCATCTCTGCACATGGAGGATATCGTGGTAATTTTAATCTAGCTTTCATGTCCGTACTGGTACCGTTTTATAATTTTAAGTGCTGAAAAGTATCCTCAGTTTTAGATACATGAATTTGCTGTCATTTTGCCACAAATGGTGACCAACACTGGTATCACCACAGGTGTCGAAAATAAAATCTCTCTTACATAAGGCACAGGTTGCCTGCCATAAGCTGTGAATGTGTGTGTTAGAATGCATGCCAATAAATCTGTGTTATGTTAAGTTGTTCTCAATCATACAAGCTAACACCTTTTGCAGTTTATGAATGAGGAAAATTATTCTCTTTCTTATCAATAATTCCAAGTCAGATCTTGCAGATTTCAAAGTCATTTAAAATGTGAGGGAGAGATTTTTAACACAGTTGGATTGGGTTCATCAACAAGAAAATGTTATTGCTTTCTTTCTATCACAAAAATCTGAAACTTACCAACAAGTCTTTGTGCAACAGACCAGAAACCTCCCATACTAAACCTTTAAGCAATTGAATTGAAAGCTAGCTGTAACATATTTGGAAACTACTGATAGCTCGGTACTAAAACTTCCTTTACACTTCCCACGTATTCATATCAACTTCATGTCATCCAATGGTCTTAAGAATTTGTGTGCAAAGCATACAAGTGTGTACAAGCATATGAATGCAACTTCCTATTTCCACATGCATTTACTGTTCCCATGCATGGAAAGATGAGGTTGTATTCTTCAGTAAAAACAAGTTCATATCGCTTTGTTTCATTGCACTGTTTTGTTGTGTGCAGTACTGCATTGCATTTTATAAAAGCAAAGAAAATCATGCATTATTTCCCGCAAGCACACTAGCCCTGGTCAGATCAGTCACTATGGTTGGGGTGCCATCGGCACACGTCCTTCAGACTGCTCAGCAGTTGGACAGTGGTCTCAAGGTGTTGGTTGGTCTTGATGTACTCCATCATGAACTGCTGGAATGCCTCCTCAGTTCCGTCCCTTGGGGAGAGCTGGGCGTAGGCATTTCTCGCCATCTCCATGAATCGGTTCTCCAGCTCCAGATAGGATGAGAACACTACCTCCATGCCTTGGGTTTCCGAACCAGCTTCTAACTCGGCCTCCTCATAGGCCCCAGCTTCCCTCTCAGGCTCCAGGTTGTCCACCTCATCTGCATGCAGACCACTCTCACGGAAAACTTCCCTGGAGTAATGGCGTGCAAGGGGCGGGTTAAATTGACTCCCCAACAAAGAGCTGTGTTGCTCCTCATGCTCACGGAAGCCCTGGGAGCCAATCAACTCCACCAGTGATGCCCTAAGTGCCACGCTCTCCTGACGGTTCCAAAAAGCAGAAGACCCCACCTCGGCTCCTTCACTAGCCACAGCAAGGCTGATGCTCGAGTGCAAGGCAAATGGCCTAGTACGGAAGGACATTACATCAGACTCCAGCTGTGTCAGTTCATTGGGAGGAGCTGTCTCTTCTGTGGAAGTGATGAAGGCATTAGTGGCAGGAGCGGCCGAGGAGAGGACGGTGGATGAGGATGTGGATGTGAATGTGGTTGATGTAATGCTGGCAGAGGGGGGAAGACGTTTGACTTTTGCACTAGGGCTGTTGTTCTGGGCTGCCAAACGATCCTGCTTGCGCTTCTGGGCTGTTTTGAAGCGCAGGTTCTTGTTGGGATCAAGGAGGTCTGAAAGGTGACCCTGGAGAGTTTTTTCCAAAGCATCCTTGAAGACATGAAAAGCTCCATCTGGCCTTCGAGCAAGGCAATCCAAAAGCTCTTCATTCATTTGCTCACGAATGCGGTTAGAACCTTTGATGCGACTCACATCAGCAGTGGTGAAGATTTTCTCAGCAATCAGGCTATTAAAGATTTCATCAGGAGTCATATCATTTACAAGCTCTGCTCTGTTCAAGGTAAGGAGTTCACGGTGTTGCTCGGTCATTGGCTTCCCAACGTCATCCTCATCCTCCTCGTCTGAAGGAGGTGCCTCTTGGCCATGAATATCAGAAAGCTCTCCAAGAGATTGCTGGGAGGTAGAACTCACTACAGAAGCAGATGGATTCTCTTCCGACACATTCCCTGGAGGAACAAAAGGTCTCTCACCCTCCCCAGGAAGATCCAAGCTTGACTGGGTGGGCAGTGGATTGCTGGAGGACATCCTTACAGCAGTAGGTATTGATGCTATCCCTATCGGCTGCAGGATGGGAAAGTTTGGCGAGGAAAAAAGACCATCTCTGTTGTTTCCTCCTCTGGAGGAGAGACCAGAAGGTTCCATGTTTCCAAAGGATCCAAGACTTGCCCCAGCACCAGAATACACAGGATGAGAAGTGGAGGGCTCAGGAATCAACGCCTGCATGACAGACAGGAAAGATTGAGTCTGCTGCTCAAGTTCCCTGGAGCGTTCCTCTGTTACAGAGATCTGGACAGGTCTATTGGAGCCCCTGTCAATGGTCTCTTGCCCTCCATCCTCACCCTGATCCCGCTGAGACATTGTCACTCATGCATTCAGCAGTGTCCACAATGCATGACAAGGAAATGGATGCTGTGAAGCTGGATGAGAAGTTTCTATGAGTCTTTGCTATGAGATGTAGTTTACATACGAGGAAGGGGGGAGGGGATCTCGTGAATATGAATAATGGGCAGTTTAGCTGCCAGCACCAATCACTTTGTCACTTCATGTTATGTGATGTTGCAGTTTACTAGAGTCCTGATCTCAGTTGGTGGAGTCAGAGGCCTGCAATGTAAAACAAAAAAGGCCTGTAAAAATACAAATACACAGTACTTATCATTGTTTAACGTCTTCGTAATTTCACCATTACATTGTGGGCAACTGAAAATAAGTAGTAGTATTTCAACATGGCAGCAAACCTGGGATGGATGGATGGATGGATAGTGTTTTACAGCCTATCAGCCTTGTAGGCTATATGTAAGGCCATTAAGCAAGAAAATCACTAGAACAGTTGAGAGTAAACGTAATCCAGTCACGGTGTCCCTAGTTATTCACCTCTTATGAATCGCGTAGGGAGACGCGGTGGGTCAATTCTTACCCCGAACCCACAGGGGGAGCAAACCTGGGAGACAGACTACCAGAGGCCTCTCAGGTACTGGAAGGATATATATCCATGCCATCTCACTTACTGCAGCATTAAAAACAATCTCATGCTACAAGATCTACACTGGGTTTCACATCTACGAAGGAACTATCTAGTTAACATCATCCATAAGCAGTGTGCCTGATAAGTGATATTCTGACTGTTCCTCCCAGGATTGATTTGCTTTCGACTATTGGCCATGACTCAAGAACCCAAATTAAAGGCAAAAGGAATGTAACATTGTAAGCCGCGACACAATTGATTCTACAAGTCTACAAAGTCTAGTTCTGTAAATCTGTCCACTGGGCCAAATTCTATCTTGGAAGACCTATGCAATACCTTGACAGCGGCTGCCTCCCGACGCAGCTCTTGAACAACTTGGGCCAGAGCCTCAGGGTTGATGCCACTCTCGCACAGTCGGACACACGTCGCCAAAGTCTCTGCATCCAGTCCCGTGTTCAGCAGTTTGGAGATCTCGAGCAAGGCTGCAAAAATGACAAGTGAATCATTTTAATTTAGCAGACCTCCTCTCAAATGCACACCGCAGTCTCGACCGAGTGGTCTGAGAAACTCAGCAGGGCAACACGCTTCGATCAAATCAACACGTGCCGGAAGCGTTTGGTGCATTTTAATTTTCGAAGTCGTATCTTCGAGTCTGATAAACGAGGAACATACAAGCAACAACCATGTATCTGCACAATTCTTCAGTGCCTGAACTTAGCGTGACAAATGCAACTACTGCAAGCAACTTTGCAAGCACTCGAACACGTACTTTCCATGGTTTCGCGTGCAGTGGACGCGCGAGGCTTTGCTGCGTCGGCCATGATCGCTGGTGTTTACGCTCTCTGTTCAACAAACTGCCAACCTACTGTCTTTCCCGACGTTAAGGAATATTAACCATTTAATTAACACAGAATTATAATTCATAAGATTTCTCAAGAGCAGTCAAATCCCTCAGACGAAAGCGCATTCCGTTCGAACCCAATCCGGAAACGAAATTTGATTGGTTGAGGGAACGGCGGGTGTTCAAAGACATAAGAGAAACCGAACATGCAGAGACACATCAGCGCCGTGACGATATAAATACATCTCAAGTCAACAGAGGCTTTCTTACGCTCTCTGGCTATGTGGGATTGATCAGGATAGTGTGTGTGAAACGTTTCCTATTGCATTTTTCCAGAAGTTGACGTCTAAACAAAATCGACACAAAATTATTTGGGGAAAACGGCGTACGCATTGGCAAGGTGAGTCGACACGTACGTTACTCTGTAGAGTGTAGTCAAGGCTCAAGCCATCGGTTCGTTTCTGGAGGAGCATAAGTTTAAAATTCCATGGTCTCTTCTTCTGGTTGACAGGCCTAAAGTTTGTGTGTGTGCGTGCGTGCGTGCGTGTGTGTGTGTGTGTGTGTGAAGTGTCCTTAATTTGTTCACGCTCTGGCACGATTCTTTTTTCGTCGATGTCATGGAAATGTTTATGTTGCTCTACTTCACTTCAGAGTACTTGTTGACCCAAACATTTCGTTATTCAACCCAAGATGATTTGAGTTCTTATTTCTCGTACTCAGCTTGTTGGAAACATATATAGATATTTTCCCACCAGGCTTTCACTTCTGTTGAACCTGTTCTCTCTCTCTCTCTCTCTCTCTCTCTCTCTCTCTCTCTCTCTCTCTCTCTCTCTCTCTCTCCCTCCCTCCCTCCCTCCCTCCCTCCCTTCCTCTCTCCCTTCCTCTCCCCCCCCCCCCCCCCCCCCCCTCCCTTTTCCCCCATCGTCTGCTCCTTCGATTCATTTTTCAGTGCATGAATACCTCGATCGTCGATCTTTTGCAGCATTGCTATCGCACCGTCCCTCCTCCACCCCACCTCAGTCTTTTCTCCACCCCATCCCCTCAGCCTTCCCTCTTTCGCTCCATCCACCCACCTCATTCAGGCGTCACCAAAAACTTGATCGGTCTTGGAGCCGTCCGTCATCGGTCCTCACTACTTATATCCAGCCAAACTGACGTTTTGGTCCTTCTACCCTTGTCATGTGATACGATTTCATTAACCAAAATACACCTCCTCTTGATAAATGAGAACTTTGCATTTGTGGACATGCAGGTTTTATGCACTGTACTTATGACGAGATTATACTCCAGAGGCTAACAGTAATACTGATCACTGACACTAATGCTAGGACACTTGTCTGGCACTAACCAGAGTATTGATATTGTTGTGCATGGCCACAGTGTTAAGTGTTCTGATCAAAATACCATCGGTAACAACAATGACTGTGATAATATTTTTCATGTTGTTTTGAAATAATTTTAGTGTGAGACAATTATGATATTTATGACACGTTGACAGGAGGTGAAGATGTTGATTGTGATGTTCATTTTTTTTGTATTGCTTGTCTGATCAATCTTTATGGGAACAGTGGAACCAGTAGGTTTTTTAAGGAGTTTTTGATTTATGCAGCTGATAAGTTGTTAAAAGATTTTGTTTAAATTAAAGCTCAGAAAAAGGTTACTGTTTCAATTAAAACTTATGTAATGAGTTATACAAAGTTTATCAACATCAGAACAATTCTTGTGAAGAAAAGAAATTTATAATTTTTAAGTTGTTAAAAGATTTTGTTTAAATTAAAGCTCAGAAAAAGGTTACTGTTTCAATTTAAACTTATGTAATGAGTTATGCAAAGTTTATCAACATCAGGGCCCGTATTCACAACGGCGATTTATCTTTTTAACACTCGATTTATCCCCTATCCCCGCGTTATCTTGATTGGTTAGATAAGATACGCTCGTCAGAGGATCCTAGGTTGCGCTTTGCTATATATACTGGTTTCCAGCCAAGGGAGAGCGGAACAGGCAGTTGGAATCGTCTGAGTTTAGAGATAAATCGGAGTTAAAATAAATTGCCAATAAATCGCCGTTGTGAATACGGGCCCAGAACAATTCTTGTGAAGAAAAGAAATTTGTGAGAATCAAGAAAAGGCACAACCAGGCGCAACAAGTAGAAACCTAAACCTTAGTGGGGAAATTTCTGAACAGGTACTGAGGTAGTCATTATGTGTTGAGTACATATTTCTGAGAGCAAAAATACAAATATTGCACCAGATTAAACTTTTTTTTAAATGTTTTGCAGCTGCTTTGTTCAAGAATTTCCTGGGACTCATTGCTTGCAGCACTGCATTTGTGCTGTCAGGAAAAATAATAAGATTCATTGATGTTTGATCTACTGTTAATAGAATTCATTGATCTAATGTTTATAATGTATAAAACTTTAAAAAAATACATTGGAAATAAGCAGGGGAGGGGGTGAGGAGGTGGAAAGGGGGAAATGTCATTCTGCAATGTGGCAACCTCTTTAGCTGAGCCACTTTGGTTGGTGCTTGGACATGTTCTCTGGTTGTCTGGTCATGAAATGACTACTTCTCTGTCTTGTACTGCTAGTCTGCTACAGCCAATTCTTGTGTCTTAGACACTCTCAGGCATTTACTCTTAGATCTCTTTTCCAGTGAACACGGGACATGGAAGATGATGATGGACCCAGCCCCAGCAAGCCGCTCAGTTCATCTGAGAAAGAATCGAAGGAAAATCCTTCAGCCTCTACATCACAAGCTCAGAAACCAGCGCTGGCAGGACAGCAGCTTCCTGCTTCACCTGGCATTGGACCCCATGGGATACTGTCACCCTTGAGAGAAAGTCATGGCTTGCATGCTCACCCCCAAAGTGGAACACCAAAGGCCCTGGGGCGGTCCAACTCCTACCTTCGACAAGCCCTAGGCAGCCCCTACCAGAAACTGACCTCACCCTATGGTCTGGAAGTTGGGGGGTACTTCAGACCCCCTCTAGGCAAGGGGTACCTTGGCCCCATGTCTTCATCCCCACTGCGGGCACCCCAAACCCCAATAAATGGAGAAGATGGGGATTTTAAAGTCCCCCACGGCCACCATGTTATTGGTCCAGGGTTCACACCTCCATCGTCAGGAGTGAAAAGAACTCCTCGATTGTTGTATGGGGTACCATCATCACCAGCAACCCAAGGGGCTTTGACCCCCCTCAGCAAGGGCACTGTCACCCCCAAGGCACGGATCTACAATCCCTTCGAGAGGAGCATAGACCACCTTCACCGCCCCCTGCAGTTCAGCCCCAACATGTTCACTGTTCACTCCACACCAGCCAGTGATGATGGAGTGAGTCAGCTGGTGACCATGATGCTACCATGTTGTGATGTGAAAAATTAGTATGGGTGTGTGTGTGTGTGAGTGTCTTTGTGTTTGTGTGTGTATGTGTGTGTTTATGTGTGTGTGCATGTGTGTGTGCATGTGTGTGGATAATATTAACATGGACATAGTGCTCAAATGAATAGATGCGTTCTACAAGAAAAAGTACGAACTTAGGATCTGAAAACTAATCAATCTGCCATCATATGTCCAGCTTTATATTTATCTCTTCCTCCTTTAGTGCCTGCCTCTCATTCCTAAGTCAGTGTGTGTGTGTGTGTGTGTGTGTGTGTGTGTGTGGATGTGTGTGTGTGTGCGTGTGGATGTCTGTTTGTCTGTGTCTGTCAGTATGTCCCTCTCTGGAATCTCCCCAGCTTCCACTTGTTTCCCCACCATCCATAAAACCTGATGTGCCAGAGCAGCACTCATGGGTTTGTTGCAAATTATTGTTGTCAACAGAAATCCTTCACCTGGTCCATAGACAACATTGCTCACCTGAGGCCTGCTGACATTCCTGAAATTCCTCCTCATGATGACTGGCAGCATGGGTGAGTGGATTAGTCTTGGAAGTGACGTCTCTATTGTTATCCTTGTTATCAGCCTTGATGATATCATTGTCATCATTGTCGTCATTATCATTGTCGTGATCATTATGGCTTTATGGTCATCACTGTCGTCGTCGTCGTCATCATCATCATCATCATCATCATCATCATCATCATCATCATCATCATCATCGTCATCATCATCATCACCACCACCACCACTTTTTACACTGCATTATCTCCATACACAGGAAGATCATGTCAGGTTTCATATCTGAAACCCTAACATTAATGTTCCGTCACATTCAGTGTGGACCAGGAGACAGAGGAGAGGGCACAGCAGGCCATCTCCCACTATTTTGCCAATAACTTTATCGTCCCTTCTCCGTGGAGTGGTGACAAGAATCAGATGGCCTCCAACCCCAAATTAGGTGTGTATGTGTGTGCTTTTATGTTGGTTCTGGCTTTGCCTTCATCACCGATGAGGATTTGCCTTGTCCAGAAATAGTCACTAGATTGAACACTTTGCCTTTAGTGTACATTTGTTGTGATGAGAGATGTGTGTGTGTGTGTGTGTGTGTGTGTGTGTGTGTGTGTGCGTGTGTGTGCAGTGCTTCAGATTGTTTTCAGACTTCATGGGCCCAATGACCCATGGCCAGGCAAAATGATGGGTCAATTTTGAAAAACATGGGTCATTAACAATCAAACCTTCACTTCAAACAGAATGACCCTCCACCCCACACATGACACCCCTACAACTTTCCGCCCCCCCATACACACACAAATGAATAATTATAAAAGCAAAAAATAAAATAATAAACAAAGACATGTCAAGCTGTGTGTCTTTCAGTTGTTTTATTGTCTCTTTTAACATTTCATTCTGTGGACACAGAGTCATGATCACTCAAAACCCACTCTATTCTTTCTTGATAGCATGATGTTTTGTTTAAACAAACTTGGTTTTAGGGCCTAACACAATGAAATTTAACATATCTGCTTTAACCAGTCAAACACAAAATCACTCCTCTAGTATTCGCTCATTCACCTTCTTTCCGGAAGTTTGACGCATACAACCTTACACTCTCACAGTTCACATTTCCACAACCGATATCATCAAGAGCAAAACGACGCAAAACCCAACACGACAGCGAGCCTGACTATCACTTCAGGTGACACTAGGTTTACGGTACTGAACCCACCCACCCCCCACCCCTCTCTTTTTATTCTTCTTCTCCGCTCTAGATCTCTTCCCTCCTTAAACCCGCCCCACCCCTATCCCTCTTTTATCCCTTTTTTCCCCCTTCTCCGCTCTAGATCTCTTGCCTCTTTACCCCCTCCCCAGGCATTCCTCGCGACGAGTTCGCGGCACTTAGCTATTTTTAGAGATGACAGTTTGCTAGATCAGTTCAGTTCAGTTCAGTACTGAACTTGCTAGATCACTGACCCACTAAACGCTGGAGGAGAGGGAGGAAAGGGAGGGGGATAAACATGCCGCCTTGCCAACATCTAAGAGAAGAGGGAAGGGGGAGAAAGGTTGGAGTGCGGGAGGCAGGAGTTAGAAGGGGCGTGGGGAAAACACGTGCCTACTGGCTGATCTGGGAGAAGGGAGAGAAAAAAACAATCGCTTCAATTTTCAGCTAGTAAGAGATAAAAACTAAACAGTTACCGCTTGCTTTATTCTTGCAAATCATTGAAGACAACATCAATTGACGTTGGTTTTATTCAGTTTCTTTTCTAAGCCTTTTCTTCTGTGGCATCTTGATTCCGCACACGTGAGCGAGTCTGTGCAAGGTAAACTGATAGATGTTCGCTGATTGGTTGTCTGCTGGCTGTTAGCCAATCACACAGAGCGATGCATCGATGCTAGACAAAGCAGCACTTTGGCGTCGGTTTTGGTACTCCGTGGTGTGGCCACATGTGCTTGGTGTGGCTTAGTGGTACAGACGGACCGAGGATTGATACAAGTTGGCGATTTTTATGACGCGCCCGGCTGGCGCATACACACTGAAAGTAACGCGCCATTCTGATAAAATATGCGCCAATGGCGCAGGCGCGCCAACAATCTGAAGCACTGTGTGTGTGTGTGTGTTCATGTGTGTGTGTGTTCATATGTACAATTATACGTGTGTGTGTGTGTATGTGCACATGCGTGTATGTGTGCATGCATGCTTGCGTGTGTGTGTGAGGTAATTGGTTCAAAGTATAAAATCAATTCTGAAAGGATCAGCATATACATTTTATTAAAGTTAGAGATGATTCCTACATATGTAGAGAAACTTTGAGGAAAAACAAGTCAATGGAAAGCTGTCACACATTTGGTTCCAATTTGGTTAGGCATTGTAAATCTGATTCATGCAGTCTGTTTGATGAGTTGTGTCTGTCTTCTCCTGCAGGATCCTTTCCATTCTCAGACCTGGATGGTTCCATTCACGCCAACTTGAGGTCTGCAGTGCCTGGGCCTGAGAAGAGAGAAAGTGAGACCCCTACCTCCCCTGCGCTCCTCAGGGCATCGTCCTTTTCCTGTTTTCTGCATCTTGAGTTTTCATTCCACTCGAACCATGCTTCTGTCTGCCATCTAGAGCCACTGGAAATCCAGTGTAAACTGGGACTTTCATATCTACATGTGTGTTATTAATTGGTAATGACATTGCTTTGTATTTGCAGACACAATGACACATTTGTTTTTGAGGTTTTTGTTTTTAGGGTTTTTTGGGTTTCCTTCCAAGTTTAATTGCATCAGTTTGCATATATGGGATAGAGAAATATATATAGATATGTGGAAAAGATTACTAGGGTGATGTTTAGCATTGCATGACATAAGGCCTTAACCTTTAGAGCGCCGCCGGCACATTGACGCGCCACAGCGTACATTCCCCAGACGTCCGCCGGCGCATCAGTTCGCCAAGCGATAGTGACGTGCTCTGTTTACTTGCCTAACGCAGCCATCGAGTCATGCTGTTCTAAAAATATCACAGTCGTGTGCAGGGATCACGTGGCAACAATGGAGAGAACGCGCCGCAAATTTTCTGCAAATTTTTTCACGAAGTTGCGTCTTTGTCGTTTGTGAATGGGACTTTTTTCTTTGCCAGTTTGGCGACTGACGAAGAAGTTGAAGCGCTTGTGGAGTTATTTTTCGATTCTGACTCTCAGAATATGAATTCAAAGGCTTTACTGACATTGATGTGATGGGAGATGGAGGGATAGAGAGGCAAGTATGTGCTTCGACCAATCTGTTGTGGTGTTTAGACTGAAAGGAGCGGAAGCTTGATTCAGATGAAAATGGCTTGGCTGACTTCCCTAGCGTAAGTAATTGTAGGATTTTTGACTCACATGCGAAGCAAAAGTGAGTCTATGTACTGAGCCGTGTCGTCCGTCTGTCCGGGCGTCCATCCGTCCGGGCGTCCGTCCGTCCGTAAAAAACTTAAACGTTGGATTTTTCTCGGAGACATTAAGTCTATCAACACCAAATGTGGCATGATGGTGTATAATGACAAGGCCTCAAAAAACATATATAGTGACTTGACCTTGCTTCAAGGTCAAGGTCACAGGAGCCATAAATGTGGTCTCAAAAACAGTCATTTTTCACGTTTTCCCAATTTTCTCCCACGTTATTGAGAATGGCGACCTTAGCTACAAGTGGTATATAGGTCAAAGCAAGCCCTATCTTTTGATACCAGTTTGGTTGACCTTGCTTCAAGGTCAAGGTCACAGGAGCTCTTCAAAGTTGGATTGTATACATATTTTGAAGTGACCTTGACCCTGAACTATGGAAGATAACTGTTTCAAACTTAATAATTATGTGGGGCACATGTTATACTTTCATCATGAGACACATTTGGTCACATATCATCAAGGTCAAGGTCACTTTGACCCTTATGAAATGTGACCAAAATGGGGTAGTGAACCACTAAAAGTGACTATATCTCATGGTAGAAAGTGCCAATAAGCACCATTGTGCTTCCTATGTCTTGAATTAACAGCTTTGTGTTGCATGACCTTGGATGACCTTGACCTTGGGTCAAGGTCACATGTATTTTGGTAGGAAAAATGTTTAAAGCATTTCTTTGTGTATGATGTCATTGGTAGATTTAGTTGTTTGACCTTGACCTTGAAGGTCACCTGAAGGTCAAGGTCATATAAAGGTCAAGGTCAAGCATGTGAGTCGTATGGGCTTTGCCCTTCTTGTTTGTTTTGTTTTACCCTAAAACATTTTCAGATGTATTTCCAAGTAATCAAAAGCTGTTGTATTCTTGAATAAATAGAGCAGTGTAGGAAAACAGTGCTTCGACCGATGTTGTCAGTAAATCAAGACTGAGAGGAGTGGAAGCTTGATTCAGATGAAAATGACTCGGCTGACTTCCCTAGCGTAAGTAATTGTAGGAGTTTTTGTTTTGTTTTAGTTTTACCCTAAAACATTTTCAGATGTATCTCCATTACTTGGACTCGTTGGAGACTATGCACTTTTGCATTTTCATCAAAAGCTGTTGTATTCTTGAATAGATAGAGCAGTGTTGAGTGTAGGAAAACACAGTGAATTTGTTTGTTTTTTGTTGTTGTCTGTGTTCCATGATTTTTAGCTGCTGAAAAAAACATTCTATGGCATTTTCATTAATTGTGCCATGTAGGCCATCCATTTTTCTACTCACCCTCCAAAAATCTACTTCAAAGCTTGAATAGGTAATAAGTGATGATTTTTTAAGTAAACATGGTGTCGAATTTGACCACACATAATAAAATGTGTGGCTCTGGGGTAAAGCAATGACGAAAATTGGTGGCGCTCTAAAGGTTAAGAAAGATAGTTATGGTTAAGGTAACTTGACAAAAGGGGGGGGGGGTCAGTAGGTCAGCCTGAACTTTTGTTTCTTTTCAAAAAACTTATATATCTATATATTTTTAAGATAAAAGAGGCCAGACTGAACAAGAATCAAAATCTCTCTTTCACTGATAATGCTTTTTTGTACTTTTGATAGTGGATTCCCCAAGTGTTTATGGGGCAGGAAAGATAGGACAACATACAGTTTGTTGTTTGCCATCAAATTATTTTTTCTTTTTCTTTGTTTTCTTTTTCTTTCCCCCTTACACATATAAATTGAACAGAGATGCATCCATTTACTGACTTTTTTCATTCTGGAATGTTCCAGCTGCCTGTCAGACAGTCCTGACTCTTCCCAAAGAGTTTGACATGCAGGCTGTACTTGGTAAGTGGATAACTTTCCCTAGGGCTGGTTCCCCCTGTGGGTTGGTTGTTGAAAGAATAGACCCCCCGTGTCTCACTGCAGGATTCGTAAGAGTCGAATAGATAAGGACATCATGACTTGAATTGCACTTGATTGGAACTCTTCTCGTGATTTTCATGCTTCATTGCCTAAGAGCCTACAAAGGCTGATAGGCTGTAAAACTCCATCCAGCCCTGGGGCTGATCATCCTGTATGATGAGATGATTGTCAGTTGCACCCTCAGTTCTAACTTGAGTTGCCTTTGAGGGCATCAGTAGCATGACAGTATTGGGAGATACCAACTTCAAAAGTACAATGGTCAACATTTGTTTTTTGCATATTTGTATCCCTGATCTCTAGTTTTAGTATCAAAATTATCATATATTTTGCTTTGGAACCTTTTCAGTGGACGTGTTATCCATTCACTCCGTGTTGACAGTTAGGCAGTGTTGTTTTGTATGAACCATAGTTTTGTGTGTTTGCATGCAGGCCGTTTTTCATGTTTTCATCACATGCGTACTGCAGTACCGGTATATGTCTTTTACTTGTCCACATTAGCATTTTCACATCTTGAATTTAACGTGCCATACCTGCTTATGTAATACAGTGATACTTAGCAGCAGCAGCAGTAGCAGTAGAATTTTTGGTCACCAATATAACTTATTGCCACCATTACCATCATTATCATCATTGTCATAATTGTTATCATCATCATCATCATCATCATCATCATCATCATCATCATCATCATCATCACCAATATCATCACCATCATAGTTTGTCATCAATGTAAGCATCATTGTTATTATTGACATCATTTTAATCATCACCAAAATTGTTATCATCAGCATCATCGTCATTTTCATCAGTTGTCTTCATCTTCTCATGACGTTGTGTGTCCAAACAGGAGAGTACATGACACACATGGGGCCAGTGGAGACGGTAGCACCAGAGTCACTTAGCTCCTCCTCCTTGCGCCGCAAGCTCTTTGACGGGGACACCAGCAGTGCCTTCCTCCCCACCGAGTGAGTGTCGACAGCTGTCCCTTCTACTTGTCATGTGCTGAGCCCCAGCGGACTCGGTGTAGCCATGTCCACTGAAGTCAAATGAATCCATTTATACAGATGATCTGAACATAAACAGTGCAGGTATACACATGCATGCATACTTGCAAATACATGCATATGCACACATGCCTGCATACACTCACATACACACAGGGGTGGATTAGTTCATTTGGGGGGGGGGGGTTCCAAACTTTTTTTAGGACGGGGGGGGGGGGGGGGGGGGGTCCGGGGGCATGCTCCCCCTGACAATTTTGAAAACCAGGATGCAAAATGGTGCAATCTGGTGCATTCTGATGATGATCATTGCCAGTTTCAGGCAGCAGATTTTGTTACTGAAGAATATCCCCAAAATTGACACTCAAAAGTAAAACTTTTTTTTTTGCTGTTGGGGTGTGTGTGTGTGTTCCAGGACCCCCCCCCCCCTCGTCCGCCCCTCACACACACACATACACACATACATACATACACACACATACACACAGAGGAGCAAATACCTGCTCACTTACCTACTTTTGTTTGAAATAGGGAATGCTTTGTGTGTTAGTATTTATGAATTAACCATCTCTGGTCCATGTGTGATTTTCCATGAACTCGATTTGAAATGGGTCAAATTTCAAATCTGCCATTGCCTCTTTATGCAGAGGAGACTTCCTTGTGGATGAGTCTCCACCAGACTCTGACAAGCCAGTCACTCCAGAGTGGGAACACCTCTCTACACCCAAGAAGACGCCGTCCTCAGTAGGTGGACTTGCTCAGCTTCCACCCTTTCTTCCTCCTGCTTCCTCTTCTCTGCTTCTCCTTCTACTCTGTCTGCTTTGTCTTCTCCAGTTGCTGTTTCCACACCTCCTTCTGTGATCTCTGACTCCTGTTTCTACTTTGCTCTGTCTGCACCTTCCCTCACCATTACTTCTTTTTCACTCTCCCCAGCCTCATCCATCATCTCTGCTTCTCCCGCAGCTATTGCTGGTCCTTCTGCTCTTGCTCCTCCTTCTGTTCCTCCTCCTGTTCCTCCTCCTGCTCCTGTGGCTGGTCCTTCTGCTCTTGCTCCTCCTCCTGTTCCTCCTCCTGTTCCTCCTCCTGCTCCTGTGGCTGGTCCTCCTCCGGATTCACCTGCCTCCTTTGTTTCTCCTGCTCGTTTTAGCTGTTTTTCCTCCTGCTTCTTCTCCTTCTCCTGCTCATGCTTCTTCTCCTCCTGCTCATGCTTCTCCTCCTTCTCCTGCTCATGCTTCTCCTTCTCCTGCTCATGCTTCTCCTCCTTCTCCTGCTCATGCTTCTCCTCCTTCTCCTGCTCATGCTCCTCCTCCTTCTCCTGCTCATGCTCCTCCTCCTGCTCCTGCTCATGCTCCTCCTCCTGCTCCTGTGACTGGTCCTCCTCCTGATTCACCTGCTCCTTTTCTTTCTTCCGCTTCTTTGACTGTTCTCCCTTCTGCTCATCCACATCTTGCTTCTACTTAAAGCTTTCCCTGCTTGTGTTCATCCCCTTTTTATTTTCACATCTGCCTCTTTGTCTCTGAACACATTTGCTTGTACGCATGCACAAACACACACACACACATTCACTTCTTCACTCTGTCTTTAATTAAGCTTTTGCTGGTTCCTTTCCTTTCTACATCTGATTTGATTGGACATAAGTCATGATAAGATTATTAAGTACTTTGCTTTCGTTTTCTGTTTTCCCAGGTGCACTTTTCCTCCAGTCCAATCGTCACCTCATACAACTTCCAGTCTCCAGCCGATGATGTCTTCTCACCTCTTATTTCCCCAATCAAGCACTACTCAGTGAAATGTGAGTTCTCTCCACGGAGTGCAAATTAAAACGGTGGTTGTGCATTCAGAACAATGTTTGCATGCATTCACAGGTGCTGCTGGCTCCGCGTTCCTTCTCAGAGTATCCTTATAGGCACTGCATGTGAAGTGAGCAGTTAAGCTCATGTCCTCTGTTAGGCCCAAAAAATGTTGTGGTTATGGTAACCCGAGCAACCCTTTTTTTCTGCTGACCCTAAACTTCATCTTTTTTTTTTATCATGAAAAGGGAAAAAGAAATGGTAAATAATGATCTGCATGCCAATCCACATTCCCTGCGCTATGAGCACTCGGAGAACCCACTATCTGATTTAGAGTTTTGCATTTTCAGTTGAAGAAAGTTTGGTTTAGGCTCAATCTGGCCTCTTCTTAATGTCTCCCCTGAACCACTGTTTCTGAGATTTTTTGTGAGGGACAGAATAGGTTAAAATAAATAAATGAATAAATAAGTTGCTTTTAAAGTAACACGAAAAAAAAAAGTGTGTGTGTGTGTGTGTGTGTGTTCACCTGGAAAAAAAGAAAACAGAAAAAAATGACCGGAGTCTGACCAATTGTATTCTCTCGTGAGAGAAGTGGGCCCTGAAGAGGGCCGTTACTAGAGCAGTCGTAGGCTTCTAGAGCAGTCGTAGGCGAGCTTTCGGAGGGGATCCTCCTTCTTCAGGCCAAGTGGTACAGGACTGGCAGGCGTAGGGTTTAAATAGGGGACTGGCGGAGGCTCGTGCAACGCAAGTCCCCCGAGAAAAGCAGGAGTGGACATGCGCTCACCCCCGTAGAAGGACCGTCCACACCGCAGAGAACAGGGGGAACCCGTGCCACAGAGCAGGGCGGGCTCAACGGTAGTGAGCCATGAAGCCCGTGTCTCTGTTGAGCCCGGTGTGCTGCGTGCCAAACCTGATGATGAGTCTCTGCTCCATAACCCGACGTTGGTGGAGGTCGTGCAACCCGCCCCTCAGCACGCTCACGAGCATGTCAGCGGGTGAGTGGTCGGACAGGTTGAAGTGTTCGCTGACTGGGAGGGGCGACAGGTTTCTGATGGTGGCGCGGTGCCCGTTCATCCGTTGGCGGAGTCGCTGACCAGTCTCTCCGATGTACCAAGCGTCAGGGCATCCTCTGCGGCACCTGATGAGATATACCAAATCTCTGGAATGGCAGGTATGCTTGCCTCTGACGTGGTGTACGGTCTGGCCCCTGGTAATCGTCGTCTCCGTGCAGATGATTGCGCACGTGGAACACCGCGCCGCCTTACAGGGTTGCATGCTGCCGTCCTCCGTGGGGTGGTGGTCGGGGAATTTGCTGCGGACCAGCAGACTCCTCAGGTTAGGTGGTTGGCGGAAGGCGAGGACAGGAGGAGCCGGAAGTGCACGAGAGAGGCGCTCGTCCTCACTGAGGAAATGTTGGAGACTCCTAATCACCTTCCGCAGCTTCTCCGCCCCAGGGAAGAAACTCGCGACTAGAGGGACTCTGTTGGCCCCCGAGTGCCTGTCCCGACGAAGAAGAAGCTCCTCCCGTCTTTTAGTAGTGGCCCTGTAGAACTGCCGGTCGATGCTCCCACCGTGGTGTCCGCTACGGAGGAGGGCCGCCTTCAGTCCCCGGAGGTGCCTGTCACGATCCCCCGCATCGGAGCAGATTCGGTGGATCCGAAGCGCCTGTCCATAGGGGATGGACTGCTTGACATGCCTCGGGTGGGAACTGGAGTGGTGGAGCATCTGCATGCTGTCCGTGGGCTTACGGTACAGGGAGGTAGTGAGCTGTCCATCCGTTATGGTGACCCGAGTGTCCAGAAAGGTGACCGACTCCTTGGAGAAGGTCATAGTTAGTTGAATGGTAGGGGAGAACCCGTTGATCTCCTGGTGGAGTTCCTGGAGGGCCTGTTCCCCGTGGTTCCAGATGAGAAACAAGTCATCAATGTACCTGATGTAGAAGCTGGGGCGCAGGGGGCGGCTGGAAAAAAAACCCTCTTCGAACCTGTGCATGAAGAGATTCGCATACTGCGGGGCGAATCTGGTGCCCATGGCTGTGCCGTGCCTCTGCAGGTACATTTTGTCACCAAAGGAGAAGGCGTTATGCTCGAGGATGAACCGAATGAGAGCAAGGATGGTATCGGGAGAGGAACAGTCGCTTTCGCGTAGAGCCGACGCGGTGGCTGCTATGCCCTCCTCGTGGGGGATGCTGGTGTAGAGGGCTGCCACATCCATCGTAGCCAGTAGCGTATTCTGAGGGACCCTTCCGTGTCCTGCCAACTTGTTGAGGAAATCAGTGGTGTCCCTGCAAAAACTCGGCGTTCTCTCCACGATGGGTCTTAAGATTCCCTCCACATACCCCGATATCTCCTCACTAATGGTTCCTCTCCCCGATACTATGGGGCGGCCCGGGACGTTCTCCTTGTGTACCTTAGGAAGAAGGTAGAATACCCCCAGCCGGGGGTCGCTGGGAACGAGTCCCGATATGGAGGGCTGCAAGTCAAGGGGGAAGGTCCCTATCAGTTGGCGTAGTTCCCGTAGGTGTTGGCCGGTGGGATCCGTTTCTAGGGGTGTGTAGTGGGCTGGGTTCGAAAGTTGGCGTTCGGCCTCGTTCCGGTAGTCAGTGCGGTTCAGGATGACAGTGGCCCCTCCCTTGTCCGCAGGCTTGACGATTATCCCTGGGTTGGACTTCAGGGTCTCGATGGCCCTCCGTTGCAGAGGCGAGAGGTTGTGGACAACCTTCTGCCTGCTGTGGATGAACTGGGTGCTGATGAGTTTACGGAGGCTCTGAGCATAGAGGTCAAGTTTCAAGTTCCTGCCTTCTGCTGGAGTGAACCTAGAGCTACGTTTGACAGAGTCCCTCTAGTCGCGAGTTTCTTCCCTGGGGCGGAGAAGCTGCGGAAGGTGATTAGGAGTCTCCAACATTTCCTCAGTGAGGACGAGCGCCTCTCTCGTGCACTTCCGGCTCCTCCTGTCCTCGCCTTCCGCCAACCACCTAACCTGAGGAGTCTGCTGGTCCGCAGCAAATTCCCCGACCACCACCCCACGGAGGACGGCAGCATGCAACCCTGTAAGGCGGCGCGGTGTTCCACGTGCGCAATCATCTGCACGGAGACGACGATTACCAGGGGCCAGACCGTACACCACGTCAGAGGCAAGCATACCTGCCATTCCAGAGATTTGGTATATCTCATCAGGTGCCGCAGAGGATGCCCTGACGCTTGGTACATCGGAGAGACTGGTCAGCGACTCCGCCAACGGATGAACGGGCACCGCGCCACCATCAGAAACCTGTCGCCCCTCCCAGTCAGCGAACACTTCAACCTGTCCGACCACTCACCCGCTGACATGCTCGTGAGCGTGCTGAGGGGCGGGTTGCACGACCTCCACCAACGTCGGGTTATGGAGCAGAGACTCATCATCAGGTTTGGCACGCAGCACACCGGGCTCAACAGAGACACGGGCTTCATGGCTCACTACCGTTGAGCCCGCCCTGCTCTGTGGCACGGGTTCCCCCTGTTCTCTGCGGTGTGGACGGTCCTTCTACGGGGGTGAGCGCATGTCCACTCCTGCTTTTCTCGGGGGACTTGCGTTGCACGAGCCTCCGCCAGTCCCCTATTTAAACCCTACGCCTGCCAGTCCTGTACCACTTGGCCTGAAGAAGGAGGATCCCCTCCGAAAGCTCGCCTACGACTGCTCTAGAAGCCTACGACTGCTCTAGTAACGGCCCTCTTCAGGGCCCACTTCTCTCACGAGAGAATACAATTGGTCAGACTCCGGTCATTTTTTTCTGTTTTCTTTTTTTCCAGGTGAACTTTGTATAGTCTGACACCGGCTCCTTACCTCTGTGTGTGTGTGTGTGTGTGTGTGTGTGTGTGTGTGTGTGCACGCGCCCGTGTGTGTGTGTGTGTTGGTAGATTGGCCTGAACTTTTTTCTTTTTTATTAATACTCTGACTTTGCAGTTGCTAAATGGGTACAAGGTTGCATGCTCAATACTGTATAATCTTTGAGTTGCATTCTTGGGCAAATGGCTGAATTTGCATAATGTCTTCCCAGTATGCCACCCAGGCAGGAATTATTTATTTTATTTTTAGGCAGTGCAGGTATATGAATATGTTATTGCAGAATGAACCACTACCTTATGCTAACTAGATTGGCAGGAAATCAGGTCTAATTCATCTCTTTCCTGGGTGGATGCAGCTGCAGCTTGCTCTTATGGGTTAAAATACCATTGAAAAAATTCATCATCATCATCATCATCATCATCATCATCATCATCACCATTCTCAATTGCTCTTTTCTCCCTGCCCCAGCTCGGAACCGCTTCATGAAGACGCTGATGTTTGAGGATCTGGCAGACAGCCCTGCGAGGCTTGGGAGCCAAGCCCTCGCCAGCCCCTTACTGTCCCCAATCAGCCCTGCCCATGACAAAGACGACAATGATGATGACCAAGTCCCTAGGGGCAGCGACTTCCGCCGTCGCCACCGCCCCGAAGACCAGTGTGCCTCACCTGAACTCTCACCCATTGCTGCACACGGCTCCCCAGAGCACCTCTCTCATTCCATGTCTCCAGGACTTTCTCCTGTCTGGGGTGAGGAAGCCAGGAACTCCCAGCGTCACAGTCAGGTGCTGCCCAAGAAGCTGTCCCCTGTCTCCATGGCAGAGCTGATGGAGATTAGGGATGAAGGCGAAGATGTGGCACAATTCCACAGGTCTCCAGACCAAATGGAGATGGCACCAGAGCAGCGGATGTCAATAGAGATGAGCACTTCACAGAGACTCTCGGTGCCAGGTGAGTGCTGGCTTTGTGAAGTGGGACCATTCCAAAGTGGAAGCAAGGTTTTGTTTTGCAGAGGAAAAATGTTTATAGTTAAGAGATCATCACAGTGATGGAGTTGAGAGATGTGATATCTGAGCCTGACATACAGTGTTGGCTACAAATTGGGTCCTTCTCAAGTGACTTGTGTAAAGGCCCAGGACTTACCTGTCTTTATTCCTGAAGTTCCTCAATGTGTCATGCTGGGAAAAGTTTTGGCCTTATGAATTTGTTATGTCAAAAAAAAAATTAGATTTTCTCCAGAAGAGAACACTGTAAGCTTTTGGGCTCTAACACAGTATGTCTGTTTGAGTGGGTCTGCCTCTGTGTCTGTCTCGTTCTATCTCTGTCTCTCTATGTCTGTCTGTCTATATGTCTGTCTGTCTGTCTGTCTGTCTGTCTGTCTGTCTGTCTGTCTCTGTCTGTCTGTCTCTGTCTGTCTGTCTGTCTGTCTGTCTGTCTCAGTCTGTCTGTGTGTGTCTGTCTGTCTGTCTCTTTTCGTGTCCCAGTCTGTCTCTGTGTGTCTGTCTGTCTTGTCTGTCTCTTTTCGTGTCCCTGTTTATCTGTCTGTCTGTTTTCTGTGTCTGTCTGTCTGTCTGTGTCTGTCTGTCTATATATCTAACCTATTTATCTATCTATCTATCTTACCTATCTGTCTGTCTTTCAGTCTCTCTCTCTCTCACTCTCTCTCTCTCTCTCTCTCTCTCTCTCTCTCTCTCTCTCTCTCTCTCTCTCTCTCTCTCTCTCTCTCTCTCTCTCTCGTTTGCTTTGTGTGCGCGCCTCTGTGTGTGTGTGTGTGTGTGTGTGTTTTCAGGTTTCTGTGATCTTCCTACCTCTGGTCAAGTCTGTGTTGTGTGGCCTGCACACTCAGGTAGGCTGAAAAGAAAGGTGTTCCCCTCTCACTGTTCCAAACCCTCGCCCGCCTTGTCCTCACAGGCATTGCCAGGTCTGCCTCCTTGGACAACGTGTCCATGAATGAGACTCCACAAGCAGTCCTGGCTCGCATCAGCCGCAGTTCCTCAGAGGCAGGAAGGTCTTTCTTGCTGACCCCAAAGCCGTCTGCCTTGTCACCACAGCAACGGTCTAAGTCAGGTAAGAGAAAGTGCTGTGGATCTATTTGACAGACAGAACATTGTCTGAAATTTTTTTAATCCAAGTATCTTTTCTAGACTGTCATCAATAGTGAATGAGTATGAAAATGTATATATATGCTGATGTCTCTTTTTTTATCTCTCTCTCTCTCTTAGGAGTTCCTTGCACTTATCCTTCTATTCAAGGTAATGACTTTTTTTGAGGGGATGAAGAGAGAAGGTTAGAAAGAATATAATGTTATTTGATAAATGTCAACTGAAAAGTGAGGAAAAAATTCAAAAGACACTGGTAAAAATGAAGTTATAAAAACCAGTAAGACTAAGAGGTTGTCTAAATGTGAATTCGTCATTCCCAAGCATCTTTGAATACATGCACCTACGGGAGATGTAGAAGTGCCTTGCAATGATTTCAAAAACTGCATGGAAGGTTGTTTTGGGATCTAATCACTCATGGTCCATTTCTCTTCCTGACTGCAGCAGCTTCCTATGGCAGCACAGATCGGAAGCAAGACTCTCAAATCTCTGTGAGGACGGGCTCCAGGACAAGGCTGGAATTCCGCAGCCAGAATTCCTCTGTCTCTGAGATGGACACATCTGGAGACATGGCCCCACTGCCCAACTCCACAACCCAGGACACGGGCTACCAGACGTCCAGTCTGCAGCTGACGTCCCATCCCAGTCTGACTGGACCATTCAGCTCCCTGCCCTTCCGCTGCGACTCCAGTCACGACAGTGCCATGGGTGGTGATGGGGACAAGGAGGAGAAAGAGAGAGAAATGAAACCATTGGCATCTTCTACCTCCTTTGGTCATCTCAGCTCCTTTCCCCCACTGCCGGATGTGAGCCAAGACAGTGCCATGGGGGAGGAGGAGGGGAGAGAGTCAGGCAAGATGCAAAGGTTCTTAGACCTGGGTCGAAGTGTGGAGAGAATGGATGCTAGTTCTCCTGTTCCTCCATCTACCCCCAAAGAGGTGTGCCTGACAGGAGTGCGGATATCTCGTGAAAGGACCGGACCCTTTGTGTTGGATCGGAAAGCTATTCAGGATGCCCGTGGAGCTTCTGATGGTCAGATTTCTCCTTCTTTCAGAACCAGCCAGAGTAGTTCTACTGACACAGTGTTCCCACACCAAAGTATGGGATCACAGCTCATGTCATCCAGCTTTGAAGGAAAGGGAATCTGGAATCTGCCAGCAAGCTCATCACTCAGCTATGGTACTTCTCAGAGCTCAGCAGCTGCTGGCAGCAGTTGTAAAGAATCTGACAGCCACCTCTCATCTAGAGGCTCTCAGAAGCATCTGAGTTCACCTAGGTCTGCTGGGACTGGTGAAATGGAGCAGCCAACATCTAGGAGAAGCTCAGAGTGTTTGTCAGACGAGTGGCATCCCCATTGTGATGAAAGCTATGGAGATGACGTGCTGGAGCGTGCCAAAAATGCTCTAGCCCTGGCTGAAAATGTGTGTGTGAGGACGTCAGAGGGTAAGGAATCTGCTCAACTGTTCCTGGATCCGTCCCAGACACCCCCGCCGCTGAGATTGGCCTCAGCAAGGAGGAAGGTCGCTCTGATGCGACAGTCGAGTCAACCACCTGAACCCACAGAGTCCGAGCTGGCAAGTGAGTGAATTGTCTTTCATTCAAGTGCGATTTCCATGCATGTTGCTTAGCCTACCTAGTTGGCAAACAATAGGCCGGTGTCAACATCAGTCAAGCATTTGACTGCCTTTACATCTGCTTTCATCATGTTGACACCGGCCTATTCCTTGCAAGGTCTTGCAGGGCTCCTAGCGTAAGCAGCGTGCCACATGTTGGTAGCTCGGATATGAAGTTGAGGGGATGACAGGAACATTGACTACTGTAGGTTGGCCTAGTTGGAGAAAATAATGAAGTGAATGGAAATCTGTAAATGTCACATCTGTTGGCATGCAGTTAGCTGTGGTGTGAGGGAGAGACATTGTTGAAATAATGATCTTGTCCTGGAATAGAGAATTTAAACAGAAATGAGCAGAGTGTCCCAATTTAAATGTGTTGGTTTACAGTTAGTCATGATGGGAAGTGGAGACCTTAGAATGAATACTCATTATACTGACTTCTCCAAATTGGTCTTGTTCTGAAAAATGGGAAACTGAACTGAAGTGTAGATGAGTACAACATGAGGGACCGGTGTTAGACTATAATCCTTGAACAACAAGAGGAGGGTGACCAAATTGGGCCGAGGCCTGAAGAAAGAAGGAGCTTGGCTCCAAAAGCTTGCCTTGACTACGAAGTACTGCCAGATGTCGTGTTTGGGGTAGGTGGAAGATGGCTCAACCCCCAACCGGACAGTTAAAAAAAAGGGGGAGGGGGGAAATTCCTTCCTCAGTCACTAATCACATTTAAAGATAAAGAAGTCACAAACAGAATAAAATGTAGAACAATTAACCAATTACAATAAACACCTTTCCAATGCAAAACTCATTCATTCAATGAACATACAAATGAAAATGAAAAGAAGAAAAGACAACATTTACAAATTAAAAACCCTTTAAAACCACCCAGTGGGCTTAACATTTACAGCTCTTAGTCTTCCATTCTTTTCCATCTATCTCTATATCCCTCTATCCCTCGATAGGAAAAAACCGACCCTTTATATTGGGTCCATTCATGCACAAAGAAAATGTTGTGCACGTGCTGCCGCAGGACGACAAACGGTTAAAAATTAAATGCAGCCAGCAAGTGCTGACACTGCAAAACACGTAAAGGTCCATCATGCCAAGGTGGACTTAAAGTAACAACACATGCCACAACATATTTTTCTCTATAAATTCCTTAAAATAAAAAATAACAGTCGTGACACAAGACTCATTTGGTATCCCTCCTCTTGTTGTTGTAGATGTGTACAATATCCTTCCCTAGGCTTGTTGCTTTGCATTTTGCTGCAATGTAAAGAAAAGGAGGGCCACAGGAACCCAAGAGGCACTGATGAGTGAGTCTAATGTACGTCAAATTTTTGTGTGTGACCCAAACCTTTTCAGTCACACTAGAACAATGATCTTTATAGTAGTTGCAAAAGTAAATTAGTGTAGATTACTGATTAGGCAAAAAAGAACAACTAAGCTGTGGTTAAGGTAACATGACCGGAGATAAAGGAGGTCAGTAGGTCGGCCTGAATTTCTTCTCTTTTTTTTCTTTTTTTAAAGAAAAGGCCTGATAAACAGTAAACCAAACGGTCTTTCACGGAAAACGTTTTTTTCAAACTTAAGTGTGGATTCTTTGAGTGCTCATAGGGCAGAGAAGATGGAACTGCATGCAATGAGCGCTTTTGCGCGGGAATTGTCTGCCGATAGGGGGCGCTTGCGAGTCGCGTCACTGACTCGCTAGCAGCAAAGGCTGACAGTGTATGTTGTGATTTGTTTTGTTGTTTGTGTCCAGGCCCAGTATTTTCCCGTCTGTTAACACTTGGTTAGATCATCTGCATGATATAAGAAGCCCACCTGTCAAGTTGTGAGATAATTGAGCAAAAAACTACGGAGTTCTGGCCATTTGTAATACAAAACATGCAGGTACACAGAGGTTCTTGTCACGTGACCAAATCGCAGTATTTTGATTGGCGGAATAGGTCTTTGCTGTCTGCTACATCGTGTATGTTGTGGTTTGTTTTGTTGTTTGTTTCCAGGCCCAGTATTTTTCCGTCTGTCAACACTTGGCTAGATCATCTGCATGATATAAGAAGCCCATGCACCCGCCAAGTTGTGAGATAATTGAGCAAAAAACAACGGAGTTCTGGCTGTAATACAAAACAGAAAAATTTGGGAGCACTTTTCTTCACAAATATTTTTATCCTTCAAATAAACGTCATTAAAAAAATATTAACCGATTAAAAAAAATTCTACAATGTTTCTACTTTTTAGTGCTTTTTAATGGTGTATTTTAATCCTCCACCCCCCAAAAAAAAAATCATTGTCACATACCTACATTAGATTAGTATTTAACGAAATTGCCAACAACTTGAACAAGCCACTGAACAAAATCCTGCCATTTTCCACCACTTCGGTAATTTATAACACATTAACTATCACCGAAAAATATAGATCAATAACTATTGTACAGCGTCAAAACAATGCAATTGTGAATCTGAGAAAACTCTTGAACTACCTTGCCACCAAATCAGCCTTTCGTCCAGAGATCCGTGCATTTCTCCGACGTAATGCAGCTCTCAACTCTTGGTTAGTCCACTCTCCGAATGGTTTTGCCATTTTCGGTAGTCACAAGATGCAGAAAATCGCGAAATAAGGCTCAAAGAGGTTCGCCGGAATGAAAGTTACAGTACGGAACAGAGATTCACTGACAGAGAAGGTTGACGCGCCTCGACGGCGCCCCCTAGCGGCGAGTTGCTTCCCTTTACCCGCGCAAAAGCGCTCATTCGTTGTTTTCCATCAATTTCTTTCTTTCTTTCTTTTCTTCTTTTTTTTTGGGGGGGGGGGGGGGGGGGGGGGCACGATGGAAAAAAGTTTGTTGTCGGCAGGAAAAAAAGTCGGTCATATTAACCACAACCACAACTTTAAAAAATGTTCCTCTTCTTCATTAGGCATCTACCATATAGAGGGCATCCTCTTCTGTCTGTGAAAATTCTACAGAACTCTTTGAGCAGAAGTAATTATTTAACTTGACTTACTTATATAATATCTAATAGGTTGCTATTCTTTTAAGTATTCTACGATATTGACTCCTCCTCCTCCTCCTCCTCCTCCTCCTCCTCCTCCTCCTCCTCCTCCTCCTCCTCCTCCTCCTCCTCCTCCTCCTCCTCATCCTCCTCTTCCTCCTCCTCATCCTCCTCAGGTTATCATCCAGATTTTTTTGTTATAAAAATGTTTTTCACAGGACATTTTGTGTAATACACTTGTTGTTCTCACAAGGCCCCCCCCCCCCCCCCAAAAAAAAAAAAAAAATTAGAATAAAATAATAATAATAATAAATAAATTGTGGTTATGGTAACCCAACCAACCCTATTTTTACTGCTGACCCTAAACTTTTTTCAATCATTCATGCAAAAAGAAAAAAAGGGGAGAAAAGTTGACTAAGGCTAAAAGAATAAACAGCTGTGGTAATGGCAGCATGAAACAAAGGGTCAGTTGGTTGGCCTGAACTTTTTAAACTAATTTTTATTTTATTTTATTTTAGAAAAGGTCAATTAAAAATAATTTCATAAATCACAGTTTCTCCTCTGCTGAAAAAATAATTTATTAAATAGTGGATTCCTCGAGGGCTCATAGGGCAGGGAGGTTGGGACAGCATACAATTAATTGATTACCAACAATTTCTTTCCCTTTTTATCTTCTATATTTTATTTTGCATGATTTTAAAAAATTTAGGGTCATCAGAAAAAGATAGAGTTGGTCAAGATACCAAAACCACAACTTTGTGTGTGTATGGCCTAAATAACAAACTGCATGCCATCCCATCTTCCCTGTCCTACGAGCACTCAGGGAATCCATGAATTACATTTTAAAAAGCGCTTCCAGGAAATGAGAAACTTGATTTATGTTTAATCTGGCCTCATCTAAAACAATTTGTTTTTTTTTTAAGTTCAGGCCAACCTACCAACCCTATTTTTTATTTTTGCCATGTAACCATAACCACAACAATTATTTTTTGTACCTAATGCACCTTAATTGCCTCACTACAAGCCATGACCCTGCCTTTTCGCTGCAGGTGCAAAGTTCAGGAAGATTCTACGCCAAGCCCAAGGTGAACTCGAAGCCTTGGACCAGCTCATGCAGAATCCAGGCAAGAAGTCTTGATGTCAGCCACCTTTGACTGCCACCTAAGCACAGAACAGCAGACAGCAGTTTTCCCAGAACGTGAGTGCCAGACAATAAGATGGCCTCAGTGCTGATTGTTCCTGGGAGCTGAATTCCTGGAGAAAACAAGACAAAACAAGATGACACAAATCAGGACAAGTCAAAAACAACAGAGCTCCGTGGATAATGGATCATTTGCAAAGGTTTTTGACTGGGCTGAAATGTTTATAAATAGCACATGCATTTGCTTGAGTGCAATGTCTGGAGGAACGAGAATTATTGCATCATTCCTCAGATGTTATTTATTGAAAAACTGGCCTTGACAGGTGTATCTGTGAAGTGAAGGATGCCAGTGGAACTGGAAGAAGGTTGTTGTTTCAGTGTGATCTGCCGAGGAGATGCTGTTGCCTGAATTCATAAAATCAGGCTGGAGTCATGGTCTGTGTTGTCTGCATGCTGATAGAGTTGCTCTCTTCCTCGTGTTCCTTTGAAGGTGGTGCCAATAGGACAATGTGTGTGTGTGTGTGTGTGTGTGTGTGTGTGTGTGTGTGTGCGTGCATGCGTGTGTGTGTTGGGTGGGGTGGGGGTGGGGGGTAACACAGAGGGAGAGAGAGAGAGAAGAAATATGAATGATGTGTAGGTGCATGGTTGTTGGAGTTGTTTTGTATCCATGGATGTAAATGTAGGTGCATTGCACTCTTCTGGGTATGGATGTAGGTTTGATGCATGCTATTGGGTACCTGGTAGCAATGCATACATTTTTGGTCTTGTTACAATGTGTGGGTTCCTCTGAGTTTATTTTTAAGTAGTTTGATATCTTTGTGGTTCTTATTGTGTATTATGAGACTGGCTGACTGAGCATGGGAAACAAAGAATACAAAAGACTTTATGTGCCTGGTTATATGGCTATATGAATGTATTTGTGCTTGACCTCTACAGGTAATGAATGTCTTAGACTGGATTGCTTGTATGTACAAATTGTTAATTATGGATTCACAATGTGTCTCTATTAGTTTGCTTGCATAAGGATGTGTGTTTGGTGTGTGTGTTTGGTGTGTGTGTGTGTGTGTGTGTGTGTGCGCACGCACATGTGTGTGCATGCATACAGATCTGAGTGATCTTTATGCATTAGCAATACCGTACCAGCAGAGGTTGTGTAGACTTGCCAAGATGGTCATGCCGGGTTTTGTAATGTTGATTTATTTTTCAGTCTCTGTAAAATTGATTGATTAGCTCAAATATTTACTACCAATACAGTTTCACATCAAATGAAAATGTGTTAATTTTATTTGTGTGTGTTTGTGCTGTGTTTGTATTTATAAGAATGTATTTGATTCCAGTGCAATGGATGTGGCTCTTCAAAACCATAATCTGAGTCTGCTCAATCATGTCAAAAGCAAAATGTATGAAGGAGCAGTTATGGAGGGCACAATGTTTTTGATCAATCTTTGCCTCAGATGAAAAAGTCACCAATGGCTTGTTTGATTCCAAAGTACTCCTGAGAAGGAGGTCAAATCATGCAGTAGCAACTGAATGATGAGAGTTACGATTTGAAGAAATGTTCACATTGTGGATTTCACCACCACCACCACCCCCACCCCCACCCCTCTTTTGCCTGTATACGACTTTTCAATTGAAGATTTTTTTTTTACAGAGGAAAGTACATTGGCCAGCTGAGCTTGTACTTTGTTTTTTTAATTATTTTTTTCCATTTGAAGTTGGGTACTCACTGTGGAGTAATCTCATGAAATTGGCAGGAAACAATGTATTGTAAGAGGCATAATTCCCTTACATAATGTTCATGTTGTGACTAAATATGAAAGAACTGTGGCTGAAGTGGACGTAGTGCCCTTTCTGAAGAGCATATTCCTGAGTCACTTGAGCTGAGGCATGCTTATAGTGTCGCTCCTCTACACGCACACCATCTAGAATGATGGAGGTCAGACGTTTGCATATTCACTTTCATTTGAAATGCAGTCTTTTCAGATGTGGATGTAGCCATTTAGAAGTGAATTTGACAATTAGTTTTAATCATGGACAAAGAAGGATATATTGTGTGTTGCATAGTTTCATTGTTTCCAGAAAGCTTAATGTGATGCATGAACAGTTGCTATGAACTCTGCTGAAACCTGCTGTTTTGAGTTCAGTGTGTGTTCAAAATTTGTATTGCTCTGTAAGAACTGCCACACAGTATTTTCACTTTGCTAACTTCACCGCTGAATTTGCATCATAGTTTGATTATTTAACATTGAAAAAATTACTTCCTGGAAGTGGAAGTGGGACCTAGCTACTTTTTCTATACATGGAGATACTGTAAATCTCAGACTAGAAGCAGCACCATTGTCCCATCAGTTGAACTTCTGTGTTCAGGTGTGTCATATGATATGTGTGGAAAAGTCAATGACGTGCATAAAGCTCCATCTTAAACATGTTCCGTTTCATATATTGAAATAAGTCTTTTTTTGTTTTGCCATATATTCCCTTAATTTTGCAGAGAATGTTTTGAGCAAACTATACTCTGTAGTCATATGTTTATCAAATTTAGGTTGTTCAAATGAGGGATTGCAAAAAGGTTGGGGGAAAATGAGGGAGGGTCATTCCAAGATTCAACCAGAAGTGCTTGGTTGCCAACGTCAACAAAGTTGAGGGCAAACAGAAAACGAATTTCAGTTCAAAATCCAATATGTCTCCATCTGATTAATAATATAAGCTCATTGTTTTGCAAACAAAAAATTCCACTGTATGTAATATGTTAAAGTTCAGGCAACAAGTGTGGAGGGAAAGAGTCTGTGATCAGCTGCACTGCTGTGAACTCTATATTTTTGCAACTGCTGCATGACTGCTGAGTGCCGTCCTCTGACAGCAGGAGAGATATATATGCTGACAGGTATTCTTGCAAAGGAACTTTGAATCCAATTTCCACACACTTTTGCATGTGATACAAAGCCTTATTTTCTTTCTTTCTTGAACTCTATGATTGTCAGAGGTCAACACAACCAGTGAAAATGAGCCAGAATTATCCCACAATGCAGACTGGGGTACAGTATATTTAGAGCTATCTGTAATTGTGTTTGCTAATCGGTCTCTTGACCAGGCAACAGCATTGATCCAGTGAGGCAGGTTTGTACAATAGTATCATGATTTACACGAACCACTTTGATATTGACGAATTTATAACTTTTTCGTGTATATTTTCTGTCCCCTGGAGAATGCATCAAGACAATAGATTTGTGTCCTCCGCTGCTTAAGGTTATGCAATGATTTTCTGAATGTTACAAGAAAAACATTTTGAGAAGGCAGTAGCTATTCTTCAAAATGCCAGAGTGATCAAACTCAATAAACTTGGTCTTCCATTGTGTGTATATTTGTAGAAATAAATTGATGTGTTTATATAATGGAGACTTGAGCCAAAGATCCTTGCTTGAGCTTGGTGAATGATCTGGATCTGGCCCTGTGACAAAGAGGAAAAAATGACAGCAGAATGAGAATTGACATTCAGCAGTGAGCATTGACATTCAGCAGTGAGCATTGGGCAGTGAATATATTTGTTACCCTGCAGATTTACACAATAATGCTGCAAGATGGGGAAACACATGTCAAAATCATTCATTGGAAGATCTGAGAAGTTAAAAATCTATGTCTCTTTTTCTTGCCTCTGTTTAGGTGTTTTTCTGTAATTTCTTCTATTTCTTCTTTTATATTTCCTCACAAAATGAACTTATTTTGTATTTACTTTGCACCTGCATATGTGCATTGTTTTGAAGATTCTGCCTCTGTGTGTGTGTGTGTGTGCGAGTGTGTGTGTGTTTGTGTTTGTTTGTTTGCTTGTGTGTGCGTGCGTGTGTGCATGCGTGCGCACACATGCATGCTCTCTCTCTTTTACTTACTGATACATTTGCATAAGTCCTAAAAATATAAGACTTAATATAGATGTATCATGATCTCATTAATTTTGTTTGTGATGTTTATGAATGGTCATAAATAGTTGTCTGCTATATCAGTTTAAGGACTGTGTGAATAGTTTGAAAAGTCACAGTATTACCATTTAAATTGGTTTGGCAGATGAGCATGATCTGTAGTACAGTGACACCACAGCAAGTGAAAAATGAGGTCAAAAGGATTCTTTGGATCATTCTTTTTTAATATGTTTTCTGACATCCACATGCTGAGTGATAAAAAATGAATTTTGAAATATGAATGCTTTATCTTTTTTGGTGATATTCTGTATTTTGACATAGCCTATACAAGCCAGCATGAGTATGTAGCTCATCTCTTAGTATTCAACAAGTTTCACGGTCTAAGGTGGTGGTGGGGGGGGGGGGGGGGTGAGGGGGGGGGGGGGGGTGTTCCAAACAAGATTGCTTCTGAAAACATTGTGCAAGTCATGATAAAATGGAAATGATATCCTTGGGAACATGAAAGTTCCACAGAGGATCATACAAAACAGAAAGCTGTAATTGAGAATTTTCAGGTTTTGATGGAATTAGTCATTCAAGATAAGATTGGGGTATTTTCTGAACATTGTTTCATGAATGACAAACTATGTTGCCAAATAATGCAATAAATGAAGTTTTACTAAGTTTTCTGGTTGTTGGGAAGGTTTTTTTGGTTTGGTGTTGGTTTGGTTTGGTTTTTTTGTTTGTTTGCTTGTTTGTTTGTTTGTTTTGGTCAAATTTTCTCAAAACAAGAAAGGCAGGCAGAAAAGGGTTAATAGCAGTCGTCATGGCGATTCGGCCCTGTTTCCTGTTTTGAGAATAAATGCCAATTTTAAAAAGCAGCCAATCAGATGTCATGGCCTGCCAATGGAGGGGGGGGGGGGGAGTCTGCACAATTCCACTTGTGTGGCCCACCAGTGGAAGGCTCACCCAGAAAAGGAGGTTTATAAGTGACAGTCTTAACACTTCCAATGAAAACATTCATCGTGTAGCCCAAGAAAACCATTATTTCTGGAAACAAAGAATTGAAGTACAAATAATGCATCGTGTGCAGATTTTTCAAATGAAAAGTAATATTTAGAAAAGGAGAGGGAACAGTGTAAAGATTTACCACTGCTACAAATTTACAAAACCAAAATTTATTTGCTATCCCTTGAAAATGAAGTTGACTGGGTTTTGCTTTGCACCAGGGCCACGCCCGAGTGCCAGTGTCATACCTGCCTTCCGCTCTGCTGCTCCAGAAAAGGGCTGTGGAGGATTTCCAAGGTGCCCCGGAAGGAGCACAGACGTCTTCAAACCGAGAGACTACCCGAAGGGCTCACTAAGACCAGTGTCCTTATGGAGTGTCTGAGGTGGGTTTTCCAGAGGCAATCCTGCTACATCACACGCGATCCTCTCGCGGGGCCAGAGGCACGTTTTGTTTCAAAAAGTTTTTTTTTTAAGTTGAGAGATGAGCACTCACGGCAAGCGCCTGTGTGGACACAGTCAATTAGAAAACAGCCTTGGGCTGCGTGAGCGCTCCCCTTGATCACTCGTCTCTGAACTTTATTTTTACACCTTTCAAAACAAAACTTGCCACTGGTCCCCACAAGAGGATTGCACATTAGGACTATCTCTAAGAAACCCGCCTCTGGTCATTGTCTGCAGACTAACATGCTACAGATAATTATACATGTACATCTACACAGCCTCTGCATCTTGTGATGTCAGACTGAAGTGTGTGTCTACAGAAATACCTGGCCAGGGCCCGTATTCACAACGGCGATTTATTTTAACTCTGATTTATATCTAAACTCAGACGGTTCCAACTGCCTGTTCCACTCTCCCTTGGCTGGAAACCAGTATATATAGCAAAGCGCTACCTAGGATCCTCTGACGAGCGTACTTTATCTAACCGATCAAGATAATGCGGGGCTAGGGGATAAATCGAGTGTTAAAAAGATAAATCGCTGTTGTGAATACGGGCCCAGCAGTTTTTAGTACATGTATATGCAAATCTAGAGCCTGTCAACATCAAGGCGTTAGGTCATTGCTTGCAATATCTTACAGTGTGTTCTGCACCTTCACAGTGAACTCACCCATCTTGGGAAAAGATGAAGCAAACTGGGTTATTTTCTTCTTCCTCAAAAATGTTTTAAATTATCTGTGAGGATTAAATCAATGTTCATGGAAAACTTTCTCACTTTTAGCTGTAAGTACCATCTGCCAATAGCATGTCGGAAATATGTGTTGGCGATACTTCTCTGTTCTGCCGCTGAATTATCCAGAACTTTTCCCAGGCTATTACATGGAAATTAATGAATATTCTTTTTTCACAGGGGGAAAAAGTTCTAGACACAACAATGAAATAATGTCATTCACTTGTTGTTGTTGTTCAGTTTATTGGATTAATCTAAATAGTCATGTCAGGGACCTTTCTTAACACACACAGAGGCACACACACACACACACACATGTGCATGCTCACAGATGCACATGCATACATGTACACATGCACACACACAATTAAGTTATCAATGCATTTATCCATCTGTTTGTAGCGGCACCAGCATTTATGCTGCTGGGGCTACGGTTGCAGGTCGGGAACTTTTTCCCCTGCCTCCCAAGTGCTTGGGCGGCAGGAGCACAGAGGGACATGGAGTCAGTGAAGTTCCAGTTACATCCATTTATTTCGTACAGTGGCAAGCATGAGTCCGTACTCTATGCGGCTCTCAACACAAGTCCCTGGACATAAGCGGTCACCTCAATATATCTGATCAAAACCGGAAAAGGCGTGGAATGGGATTGGTGAAGGTGTGGGCTGGGGGCGGTACCAGGGATGTGTAGGAAGAAGGGGGGGGGGGGGAGGCGGGGGGAGAAAACAAGGGGGCGGGAGAGCGTGGGAACGGGGGGGGGGGGGGGGGGGGGTCCGACTCACAAGACTGATCTGTTGGAGATACTATGGCCAGCATCAGGTCTCCATGCTGCCTGACCAGAGGAGTGTCCAAGAGGGAGATAAGGGGAAACGACCGTGGGAAGGGCGGCTAGCATGGGAGGTATGGCTTCAGTGTCCAAGAGTCTGATGTGGGGATGGAATTGGAGAGGGGGGGTATACAATGGAGAAAGTAGGAGGGTGGAGAGCGTGGGAACAGGCGAGAAATCGCTGAGTGGGCAACTGACCACTGGTCACAGACTGGAAAATAGAAGGGGCTCCTGTAGAGAAAGCAAAGTCAGCAAAATAAAGTTTTGTCACCCTGTTACACGTTCATCTCTTAAAGACACCTAATACTAAATTATTTTACTTTGCAGACTGACATACCACAAAAGAGTATATAAGTATAACTATAAGCATGCAAACATACTCAATAAAGGTGTTTCCTATTGTCCACCATTGTCCAATGATCTGTAAAGGCAAGTTGGCTGTCACAATTCATTTTAAATTCCTAGTGGAAGGGGTGAAAGTGATCCTTTTGTCCCTCCAGGTTTACTGGAGGTCCTCACAGCTTTATCCCTGCAGGTTTACTGGAGGTCCTCACAGCTTTATCCCTGCAGGTTTACAGGAGGTCCTCACAGCTTTATCTGTCTGTGTGTCAGTCTGTCTGTGTGTCTGTCAGTCCCGACTTAACGGCTGATATCCCAAAAACTACTGGACAGATTTCCTTGACATTTTGCACACTTACTGGAAGCTAGGTCCAAATGAATGTATCAAATTTTCAGAATCGAGGTTTGAAAAGAAAGTGACTTTTTGTACGTTTTGGTGTTGCAAAGAAGGCAAGGGACGGAACTCTGTCCCGACTCAAGGGAAGTTTTGGCATGTGTGACGTGATCAATTGACGTCGAATAACGTGACGTAATTTCGAGGAGATTGGACATTGTTGAAGGAGAAAGAAGGATTTTTTTTTTATCCCTCCAGGTTTACTGAAGGTCCTCACAGCTTTATGGATTAGCTCACTTGGTAGCGCGTCGAATATTTTTTTGTCGCTGGGACATGCTTGGTTGTAGGGGATGCGCGTTCGGGTTCGAATCCGCACAGAAGCTTCTTTTTTTTAATGTGTGTATGGTATTCAAGAGAGAGAGAGAGAGAGACACCCCACCCCTTGTTGTACACGTGAGAGGTTGCGGGTTTGAACCTTACTTTTTTTCCCCCTCTTTTCTCGAGAGGTTGCGGGTTCGAACCCGTTCTGGCACATTTGCAGGTTTCCTTTCTTGGGCAATGTAATCACTAGGGACTGTGTCCACGGGGTTAGCCAAACTCCCGTCTGCCAGATCTTATTGCAGATCTTTGTGAGTGCATCGATCATTGCGTCGCCTCCTGCCTGGATGAGTTCCCCTGGAATGTTGTCAACCCCAGCTGACTTCCCTTTCTTGAGGGACTTATCCTAAGACACCTAATACTAAATTATTTTACTTTGCAGACTGACATACCACAAAAGAGTATATAAGTATAAGCATGCAAACATATTCAATAAAGGTGTTTCCCCATTGTCCAATGATCTGTAAAGGCAAGTTGGCTGTCACAATTTTAATGGGAGAAGAACTTTATTCACTGTTTACAAGGACGCCACACATGAAAAAAGGACGTAAATGTATGTACATGAACAGGATCAAGACTAACATCCAGTTTTGCGACTTAAACACGCACGAATTTAGAGGCTGATCGAGTTATTCTCGTGACTCATTTCAAATTCCTAGTGGAAGGAGAGAAAGTGATCCTTTTGTTATCGTTATTCTTCACCCAAAAAAATATGCAAAAATCTTATTTCGACCCCGACGAGATTCGAACTCGCAATCTTCTGATCCGAAGTCAGACGCCTTATCCATTAGGCCACGGGGCCACCCATTCTATTAGGAATTAAATAAATATATATACAGTATTTTACATTAATAAAATCATCAAATTTTTCTTATAACTTTTTGAGTTTATTATTCGATTTTTTCTGTTTCTATTAAGCTATTTCATGTACACCAAAACCAAAGTCTCCGTCAATAACTCGACGCGATTGTACTTCCGGTAGTTACCATCGCAGCCAGGTGCCGATAACTGGTTGGTTCAGAACTCGGGAGTCATTTCGAGACTTTAGTTCAGTATTTACAGCCTGCACTGGCGAAGCCATCTATGTATTAGTGAGTGCGTGAGCTTGAGTCTAAATCGTTGCTGCCGAAACTTTTGTTCTTTTGCAGCAAGGCAGATTAAGAAAATAACTGTTGAGATCTTTGAAGTGACTCCGTCCACTAGACGACAACTGACTTCAGACTGAGTATACACAACACACTTACACTACACAGGAATGAATCCGTGAACGGGACATTCGATATTGACATTGTTATTCCGATTGCAAGCGAATTGCACGTGAACTACAACTTGCGTAGCGTTTCAGCTGTTCGGGAGCCAACCATTGCCCAAAATGCGACGACTGAACGCTGTTCGCAATCGCAAAGAAGCGCTGAAAGTGGTGAAGGAACTGGACGCATTCCCTAAAGTTCCCGACACGTATCAGGAGAGAACCGTGACAGGTGGAGGAGGTAAGTACACTAGACAGTGCCACTAGTTCATGCAGAACCAATCGTCTTCCCCACTGCTGCTAATTCTTGTGTCTGACATCTGTTGGTTCAGTATTAGTATTACACGAAGGCTTATTTCAGGGATACCATATAAGCTCAGGACATTCTACTTCTAGTCCACCAGAGACTTCGCCTGCCGGCTCACTACTGACTCGGGTTCACAGAATGATCACATGATGCACTTTTGAGCTATAAAATTGAACGTGTCATATGTTTGGTCGTATTCAGTGTATATTCTTTGTGATAAAGATGTATTTTACACAAATGAGTAGCGTGGTAGTGCCTGCTGATGACTCGTGAACATTCCCTAATAACAGTCTGTATAAGGAGTAGGCCCAAGCATTATTTTCTCTTATGCCTTTGTTATGATAATACTGAAGTCACAGAATGGCAACCAAAAGGTGATACTTAGCTTGTTGTTCTCTTGACCATTTTCATATGTGGACTTTAAATGTCTTTTCAGTATCTATCATTGTGTTTGGTCTCATACTCATCCTAGTGGTGTCTGAAATAAACTACTACACTGACTCGGAACTGAAATTTGATGTGGAAGTGGACAAAAACATCACTGGGTATGTATACATGAGTGTGTGTGTGTGTGTGTGTGTGTGTGTGTGTGTGTGTGTGTGTGTGTGTGTGTGTGTGTGTGTGTGTGTGTGTGTGTGTGTGTGTTTGTGACATTTTGCCCACACATGAATAATAGATAGGTGTGTTGTCACTGACAGAAATGTTACCTTTGCAACTGTGTTCTGAGTTTGAGATTGTCTTGACAGATACAAGAGGTAAATCAGGTGTCAGGATCTTGTTTCTGTCAGTGATGTTTGGTCTGTCTGTCTCCTTAGTGTGCTTGTGTGTGTGTGTGTGTGTGTGTGTGTGTGTGTGTGTGTGTGAGAGAGAGAGAGAGAGAGAGAGAGAGAGAGAGAGAGAGAGAGAGAGAGAACGAAAGAAACAAATGAACGAACAAACAGTTTATTGTTAGGCCTCTGGCCTGTCACACTGACAAAATACAAAATATCAAGCATCATCGGCAGGGAAGAATTCCATTGACATCGCCTCTTGGCGTCTCTTAAAAAGGTGTGATACAGGTATATAGCGAGAGATCTTATTTCAGAGACACAGCATTTTCCGCATTACTCCAGAGTATCGAACATGTCTCATG